>JAYMTF010001052.1:0-26835 GCA_036897485.1 Pelargonium nanum | reverse complement strand
ATTTGATATAGACGTAACAGTGTTCTCACAGGAGCTGGGTTGCTCCTGTGAGAAGTAGAGCTTTTCAGCTGGTTTTTTATGAATGTCTATAGACATTCATCAACAAGTAGACATGCCAAACAATTTTTCTTCAAAAAAATGTCTATAGACATTTCATATAGACTTGAAGTAGACTTACCAAACAAGGCCTTAGACTTATTTCTAGGAGTTAACGATTTGAAACAAAATTTAAGAGGTCTTATGTATTTCACAAGAACATGTATTTCTATCATGGTAAAATAAGAGCATGTGTATGAAAATTATAGATAGATTTTGAAAATTAGAACGTGTAAATAACATAAGTAAATCTCAAATATCAAAAAAATGATTTATATATATTTTGAGGAAATATTTCTACTTAAAAAGACAGAATATGTAGCGTTGTGATTGATTGTACAGAATTGCAAGTGAGATTTGATAATGTCACATCATGAGCTCAAATGATGATTTTAAATTACCACATGATGATATCACATGATGATGAAGTGCTATGGCTCATTTATGACGTGTTGATGATGCCATTGCAATGGTGTGTAGGTGATGTCTCCATCTTAGGACTTACGAAGCCTCATGGCCCTGGAAGTTCCTTGAAAACCAAGTTTATGAGGTAACAAATTTGGAATGTCGTGCTTAGAAAAGTCTCGGGGGGCTATGTGTGTCGACGGTCCGGACACCTAAGTAATTATATGTCTCAAATTTGGACTTGAGTTATAGTAGGGCACATCCCTAGATGACTTGGAGGCGTGCAAATGAGGTTACACATGCTCACTGGTTGGCCCGTGCACGTGAGACGTATAAATCACGCATAATATTCAAAGAGGTTGAAAGTTCATGAAAAATTTCCTTTACAATTGAACACATCATTGATACCTTATAAGGGGTTTGAAAGATGTCGGAGGAGACCCAAAAGGATATACCTAGCAATAGGTTCCCACGAGGAGGTTTTGGAAACATTCGAAGGGTCCGAAGTACATGAGGCAACTAAGAGTCTATGAGGGTCGTGAGACCCCTTTGTAGGTAGCCGCGATTTTAGAGGAGGTTACGCGTAGTTAGAGTTGGTGATAATATTTTATACACATTATATTATTGTAGAGAATAAAGAATCTAAACCAATAAATATTTGGATTAGTCTAAGCCAAGCCAATGAGATGATGATAACTCATTTAATTTCACTCATATCCACCCAAGTGAATTGGTGGAAGCGGAGCGACCCGCCCAGATCTAATATTTTTAATGAGGTGTTATAATCTCATTGGTGGCTTAGCCTAAACCAAATAATTCTTGGTTTAGGATTATTAACCTCTATTATTGTAAACCAAAACCCGTCACAAATAGTAGAAACATAAAACGGCGTCGTCCTTTGATGCTTATCTATTAAATCAAAAAGTGATTGCTTACACGTAATCCTATATTTTCTCTATCTAATCATTATTAACGTTAATAATTTATTTTTAGGGTCGGCTGGCAAACGCTGGCGTGGCGCCTCATTGCCACGTAATGGAAGCCTCTTCTTGTCTCCTTGTCCGATATTACCATCCGCCCACTCTCCTCCCAAAAAAATCTGGCGCAAACCAACCCAAGGCAGGGCCATTTCGGTAATTTCACTACCTCGAGCCTGAGATATTTTCTGAGAAACAGAGGTGGTGGCTTCTGTTTCTTCTTCTCTCACCCCTTCAACTGCAAGAGCCGGACGATCCCGACTTCCATTTTTTTCAGGCACCTGATTTTTCAATTCGCATTGTATATAAATCTTCGATTTTAGCTCCAATTTTTAAAAATTTTGATTGTTTTCTGGTCTGCGTGTTCTGGGTTTCAGGTGATTTTTGTTCAAACCCAGTTTGGCATATTGAGCCTGAAGAAAAATTAGCGGGCGATCGCCAGACCCAGATGTCGTCTCTCGCCGAAAACGATCAGATGATTATCGAGAAGGGATCTGGGGATTTTGGGTATGTTTTATTTTCAGTAAAAGTTGTAAAGTTTTGATTTTTAACTTTTTGGTGTGAATGTGTGATTTGGGTCTGTTGGTTTTGAAGGTGCTCGCATTATAGAAGGAGGTGCAAGATCATAGCTCCTTGTTGCAATGAGATATTCGATTGCAGACACTGCCACAACGAATCCAAGGTCTCGTATTTGTTTTGTTTTATTTCAAATTTTGCTCTGCAACGTGCAATTTTAGGTGGTGGTTGATTTTGTTTTGTATGTGGCTTTGGCAGAATGCTATGGAAGTAAATCCTTTGGATAGACATGATGTTCCTCGCCATGATTTGAAAAGGGTTTGTGTTTCTGATTCTGTATAGCCTTATGATTTTTGGTTCATGGTAGTTATAAACTTGAAGCCACAAACAAACAAAATTGAGATTGAAAATAGCAATCTTTTTTTGTTTTGTTTTGTTTTGTTTATGAATAATTGGGTTCTATGCTAGAGTGGTTTAACAGCTACATCTTTTGTTTTCTTCTGTGTTTCCTTTTCGTTATCTTTTATCCAATTTGGCATTTTATTCTGTATTCTCTTTGTTTTGCAGGTTATCTGTTCTTTGTGTGATACAGAGCAAGATGTGAGTTTTTGATATCGATGGAATACTAATAACAATTTCAATTAAGTGTCCGAGTAGTTTCTGATTTTGGTGTTGATACTTACCTCAGGTTCAGCAGATTTGCATTGAATGTGGGGTTTGCATGGGCAAGTACTTCTGCTCCAAATGCAAGTTCTTTGATGATGATGTATGTGTTTTCTTCAATTTCGGTAGATAATTATCATTTATCAATGATTGGAGGCATTAGGTTTCGTTGTATATATTTCCTTAATCGTTGAATCTTATTATTATTTTTTTCAGGTTTCAAAGAATCAATACCATTGCGATGAATGTGGCATATGCAGGTTAAGTTCGTTCTGTATTATGCTTCCTCTTTATCTTCTGTGATTCTATGATGTCTGATTTTTCAATTTGTTTTTGTATTATAGAATTGGCGGGAAGGAGAACTTTTTCCATTGTATTAAATGCGGTGAGTTTTAAACGTTGAATTCATTACTTGGAAACATCCTTTCGGGGCTTCTTTGCGTTAAATATTAGGATATTGTTTGCATTTCAGGATGTTGTTACTCGACAATGTTGAAGGATACACACAATTGCGTGGAAAAGGCAATGCACCATAACTGCCCCGTTTGCTTTGAGGTAAACATTGAAGAATAGGAAGCTATTTAAGCATAATGAATTGGAGAATGCGTTGTCGTTGACACATTAGTTTAATACATTTCATTGTGCAGTTTCTTTTCGATACAATGAAAGACATCACTGTCTTGCCCTGTGGACACACAATACATTTGGAATGTGTCAAAGAGATGGAGCATCATTTCCAGTAAGTTTTTTAATTTTTAATAGTTGCCTAGCCTGCCGTCTCTTGTTTTGGGAAACAATGTTCGTTGTTTAAGTTTTGTATTTTTTTGTTCAGATACTCATGTCCTGTCTGCTCTAAATCGTATTGTGATATGTCCCGTGTGTGGAGAAGGCTTGACGAAGAGGTACGTCTCGCCAGCTTTAAGATATATGCGGGAATGTAAAATGGCTTTGCATCCTAACTGTTCTGGGAAACAATATGCAGGTTGCTGCAACGCCCATGCCACCGATGTATCAGAACAAGATGGTAAAAAACAACACATTCCCATGTTAAGATGAACTGAGCTATTTCAATTCTTTTCCTGAGATACTTAAAACCGGTATATATATTATACATTGGATAGGTTTGGATTCTATGCAATGACTGTGGGGAATCATCGGAGGTGAATTTCCACTTCGTGGCACACAAATGTTTAAAATGCTACTCCTATAACACAAGGCAGACCAGAGGCGCCCCCGCTTCTTGCTCGTCAAGGATCGAACAGATGGTGAGATAATCATGTTCTAGACCAGAAGTTCTGAATCAATCTCGTGTAATAAATCAAGAGAAAACTCCTTGAAGCACAGGATCAAAGAACAGGATCGTGAAGTCAGTCAATCTTCGGTAACTGTTCCTCTGTAATTTTCCCGCGAAATCTACATATCCTGTGCTAACTGTTGTGGTTGGTCAGGCGCCTCATCGCCTACATATGTTAAATTTTCCGTTGTACTAGTTGGACAATGTCTTTGCATCATGTTTAGACTATCGAAAATTTTAAATCGATTACATGGTAAGTCAACCTTTTTTCAGCCGTAAAGAAAATTATACATGTTTGCGAGTCAGGTGATAATGTCCACCTACGTTATTATTAGCGTTATGATCGTCAAAATTACATATGATTCGTTATAAATATATGTATTCACCGATATCATCAGGTCTGAAGGAATGATCCATGGAGGATGGACCTATTGTGAAGGGGTTGCAGTGGTCTAGCATTCCCTTCTCCTTCCTACAAACACAAAATGAAATGTTGCTTACTATGTGATTCATAGATTGATAATTGATAATTGTAATTATACTCGTTACGTACCGCTCTTGAAGCGTCTTTAAGTATCTGAATTTGTTCTTCTGAAACTGTGCTCACCTGAGTGTAAGTTATGTTTACATTGATATTAGATACTGATAAAAAGATGTATATGTCTTAGGCCTTTAGGGTTTATGTGTGTACCGTTTGGTCGACTATCCAGATAACATTCTCCGTGCAAGGAGGTGTAGTGAGCGAACCGATGAACCTAAAATACTCCGTGCCGTTCCCTACAATGAGTTTTGGATCTACACTTACTGTTTGTTCCTTTTTACCTTGTTTCGCAACATTACCCATCACCTAAAATTAGAACAACTGGTAAGCACCCCGAGTTTATATGGAACGGACCGAATGAATTTACCAATCTTACCGTACAGAGAAATAGATCGGGCGGGCCGGTTTGATAAAAGTGTGAGATGACAGTGATTTTGTTAGCAGCAGTTGGGTCTGCGTTTGTGTGCGCCATGTGCACCTCTAGGTTGAATCTAATGAAAATGAAAGAGAATTAGAATACCAAGGAGATGGAGAGTGAATAATTCAGGGGAAATATTGAGGACCTTTTGCCATTGAGCAAGTTCTCGGAAGGTGTGTGCCAATGGACACTTTCGAGATTGTACGTTGCTCTTCCGTCCAATAGGATCGATCCGGCTTCTCCGGGTTGCCACCAAAACTGCATCGATCAGTCACACCTCGTTAGAAGGTAACGTGCATCTATACAGTTCGATCGGTATCATTGAGAGGGAACAAATTAATTACCTTAACTGTATGGTGTTTAGTAAGATTTGCATTGGCAGGCTTGTAGTTTCTGGTTAGCTGGCCAATGGAGGGAAGTGGTGGATCATTCGTAACGGGTATATCTATCGGACTCTGCAACTTCCCGGTCTTGCATGCTTTCCATTCGGGTCTCAAACCTCCCCATTTGCTCGGTTCCTTATCGCTGCCAATTATGTAGCTATAATCATCTGCATCTTCTTGATGATCCGTTCCTGCATGGTTTTACGACCAAAACATAATCAAAACCAGAGAATTATAACCAATATGTTACGATAAAAATTACATTTGTTACGTACCATTTGTGAGGGATGATTGTAAGGTTACGCAAACAAGGAGCAACCAAAGCAGCCAGTGACAACTAATTAACATGGATTTGCTTTGATTCTTCATATATACATATGGTCTTGTTGTATCGGCAGATTAAACTTGTATAATTAGGTTTTGGTTTTTATTTATGGAGATGAGGTTTGATCTTGATGTTGTCCTAAGGAAACAAACATTACATGAAACACGGGAAGATGAGCTTTTAGCGGATCTCGTAATTGCTTCATTGGAGTTTTTGTTGATCAAACGGGTCAGCGGTTTGTGGTTTGCGGGTTGTTACCGACCCGACTTGATGTGTGATAAGAAATTTTGGTCTTCGTAGAAAATGTTTGGAAAGTAATTGTGCGAAGTTATTTTGATAAGTAAAGACGGTAAAGTTGGCAATCTGTGTCATAGTAAAATTAAATAGAGATAAATTTATTATTATCTGTAATCGTGTTGTGATACATACAACACGCACAATTAAGTGTATATATATTATGAATATTTCATAATAACGTCCCAATTGTTTAGGTGTCGTTCGAACGTGTGGATATATTGTCTTATGCCAAATGTGTTGGTTCGCTCGTGCAAAATAAGTTAGATCGTGTTTGTATAAGTCGTGTCATACCAACAACCCTGACTAAGTTATTGTGTCAAATCTGTCGGGTCATGTTCAACCGTTTAACACTATCGCTAAATGTGTTATGTCGTGCCAGGTATGGACTGACGTGAAAACGCCCAATTATCGCGACAAAGTTGGGCTGACACATATAGAAATTCTAAGCCCGTGACAACTGCCAAAAGATTTTAGACATCAAAGACATCGTTTCGGTCTTCAGTCAATTTTCCGACTTATACCATGGGTTCTTGAGCGGATTCGTATATTTGCTGTTGACACCTTTAAGCCGTTTTACGACACACAAACTAACCTTCATTTGAAGTTTGTTCAAAATTAAAGCTTTCATCTCTTTCATGAGTGTGTTGAGCGTTCTTCCCGCTCACACGTTCCATCTTCAATCAATTTTCAATTCACGCTTTTTCTCCATTTTCAGTTCCCATGAAATTTGATAGTACTCTCTGAGCTGATCGTCCTTCCACCGCGACGCTTGATCTCTTCGTCGCCGCCGTCAGGTTGAGCTGTTTCCGACCGCCGGATTGAGTTGTTGATGCGGCAACTAAGGTATATCTCTTTAATCTCTCGGTCATCTCTAAATCCCCAATTATATATGATTTCACTTGTTCAGTTCAAGATTAAGCTCAATCTTGAAGTGAAATCACAACTTCAAGTGAGGTAATTCCTTGAGATTTGAAATTTAATGGTTGTAATATTGTGGATTTGTTGTCTTTTGATGCTATTTTTTAGGTTATAGGTGTGAATTTGAGTAGTTAGGGTTCAATTTTGATGTTAAACTTTCTGTTTGTTTCCTAGAATAGGGAGGACAACAATTTTGCCCTTAGTTCAACTATAGACAGTTCATACAATTCATACCCTATAAAATCCAGTTTTTGTATTGAGGACAATGGATTAAGAACTCAGGGGTTGTTGTTTCTGCTAGGTATATTGTTGCTGTTCGAGTATTTACATATGCGTATCAGATTGACGAAGTTGTAGATGATTATTTTGGTATTTTTCGCGATTCAAGTTGATATTTCATGATCAACCCTGCCCCTGAGACAGAGTTGCAGACAGTGTAAACTTGATTGTTTGGAAAGTAGTTGCTGAGTCAAAAAGAATTATCTGATTAGAATGAGTTTCATTGTATTTCTCTGTAAGATAAGTTTTTTATTCTCTTCAACAAAAAGAATAATCTGATACTCGACTTCAGACGATTTCAAAGCATTAAAGAAGACTGAGTTATAAATCAATTTGAAAGAGACATGTATTAGTTTTGAATAATGTACATACTAAATGTCTGTAAAATTTTGGAAAATGATAAGCTACAAGACAATGATATTGAAAAAAGGTTTTACTAACTCTGTATAATTGCATTTCAGTGGAGTAGGGCGACGAAATAGGGATTTTGGTGACAGAAAGAGGCCGTCACGAAAAGTAAGATTTCTTGCTGTGAATCGTAGCTCTAATTGTTTTTTATATTGAAATTATACTTACATGAAAATGCTATTACGTACTTTATTTCATTTACATAGAAAAAACTTGTTCTCATACTTTATTTGTTTGTTTGTAATAAAGTTTCGGCGTATGAGACACGCAACAAAGATGGCTTATCGATGTATAACTTATCCAATAAAATTCGAATTCATAGTGATAAAACATAAATCTTTAAGCCTTTAAACATACATAAATTAACTCTTGGCATTTTTACAGCCAAATAAATATTACACATGCATGTGAAAGTTCACTTACATCATATCATAAACTTGAGCATTTTCTTACTTATATTTTTAGTTGTGGATACGTTTAATAGTCAACAATATTACATACTATCTTATATTATAAAATTATAAATTAAATAATGTGTATATCAAGCCACAAGCCAGACTGATCCACTGTGGATTGTCCTATCGTAGAGAGGCTGTAATGGTCTTGCGTTCCCTTCTCCATTCTACAAAATCCACACACAAACAATAAATTAATTAAAGAATCTGGCATTTTATTAGGGTTTGTTTAATGACAACATATGCATTAACCGAGTAATTTAAATTATTTAACTGATTCAGTTAACCTCATCTGCAGCAACAACATCTAGCATGTCAGAGATCACTGTTATCATTAGGTTTAAGTCAACGATCCGTAGAGGATGGTTCTATTTTCAAGGGGTTGCACTGGTCTAGCATTCCCTTCTTCCCCCTACAAACACAAAATGAAATGTTGCTTACAGTGCGATTTCATAGATCGATAATCGTAATTATATTCGTTACATACCGTCTGTGCAGCGTCTTTAAGCATCTGAATTTGTTCTGCGGAAACTGTGGTAGGCTGAGAGCAAGTTATGATTACAACATGAAGATTAGATACCGATAAAAAGATGTATCGTATATTTGTAGAGTATGTTTTATGATTTTAAGGTTTACACTACAAGAAATTGGCTTAACAGCGACGAATCAATCCGTCGCTGATCATGAGTAGCGACGGACTGATATGTTTTTTTGCACCATAGTTGATTCCGTCTCTGATAAAGCTTTTTCTTGTAGTGTTATGTACGTACCTTTTGGTCAATTATCCAGTTAACATTCTCCAAGCAAGGAGGTACAGTAAGTGAGCCCTTGAGCCTAAAATACACATCTCCATTGGTTACGATGAGTTTTGGATCTACAACTAATGATTCGCCGACATTTGTTACATGTTTCACGACATGGGTCATCACCTAAAATTAGAACAACCAGTTGGTACCCTGAGTTTATATTGAACGTGTTAGCATATATTTATTATGAGTTTTGGATCTATACATACCTGTTCGTCTTTTTTATCTGCAGAGTGGTCGATATTTTGTTCAGGATTCATGATATTGCTCTCCATCTAAAATTAGAACAATCAGTTAGTACCCTGAGTTCATGTTGAACGTGTTAGCATATATTTATAATTAGTCAACTAAGAGTAGTTTCGTCTTTTTATATTCGCTAAGCTTCTATATAAACCTAATTATTATATCATTGATTGCACACTGCAATACAACAATACCTAATTTTTGGTTATTTTTTTAGTTTAACAGAACGGAACGAATGGATTCACCAATCTTACCGAGGTGAGAAATGGATCGGGCGCACCGATTTCGTACAAGTGTGAGAGGACAGTGATTTTGGTCCCATCCGCGGTTTTGTGCACAATGTGAAGCTCTAAGTCGAATCTGAGCAAAATGAAAGAGAATTAGAATACGAAATAAGGAGATGGAGAGTGAAAAAAGTGGGGGAAATATAGAGGACTTTTTCCCATTTATGGTGTGCTCGGAAGGTGTATGCCAATGGAAATTTGCTAGATTGTATGTTTCGTTCCCGTCCAAAAGGATCGTGCCAGCATCTCCGCCTTTCCATGCAAACTGCATCGATTAGTAACATCTCGTTAGGACGACGCTAACTACGCGCGTTGACGTTGGACTACAATATGTCTACTCTCACTGCCGGTAAATGTTGTTTACATGCATGTATCCGCGAAATATGAACTTACAAGCATATCCGGTTGACATGCATGCATGTTCGTAACGTGCATCTATCAACATGTCTAATCTCACTGTCAGCAGATGTAGTTAACATAAGTGCACGTACGCAACATATGCACCTACACGTCTAATCTCATTATCAGCAACGGATGCAATTAACATGCATGCATGCACGTAACGTGCACCTACAACATGTCTATTCTCGTTATCAGTAACTACAATTAACATGCATCTAGTAACATGCACCGAGACTTTCCCGAACAAATTGAGGTAAGAAATTCATTACCATGACTTCATGCTCTCTAGTAACGACAGCATTGGCAGGCTTGTAGTCTCTGGTTAGCTGGCCAATAGAGGGAAGTGGTGGATCACCGGGAACCGGTATATCTACCGGACTCTGCATCTTCCCGGTCTTGCATGTTATCCATTCCGGTTTCAAATCTCCCCATTTGCTCGGTTCCTTATCGCTCCCAATTATGTACCCAAAATTTTCTGTTTGTGAAGCTCCTGCACGATTTTACAAGAAAAAATTGATCGAATCGATGAAATTACAACCAACTTGTCACGAAAATGTTACATTGTTACGTGTGTACCATTTATAAGGGTTGATTGTAAGGTTACACAAACAAGGAGCAACCAGAGACAACTAAACATGGATTTGCTTTGAATCTTCATAATTGACTTGTTGTTGTAGATTAAGCTTGTACAATTAGGTTTTGGTTTTTATTTATAAAGATGAAATTTAGTTGATTTAATTTGGAACATTACATCAAACATGGGAAGAAGAGCTTTTTGCGGTATTAGAAGGATTGTTGTACTTCTGTTGAGAGCTATTAACGGATCTAATAATTAATTAATTTTTGTAATTAAGGTTATAAAGTGTGAGGAGATTTATTTGACACTCAATTCATCGTGTCGTGTTAAACGTGTAGGTGCGGTCGTGCAGAAAAAGTAAAATGGATCATGTCTCTGTCAATCGTGTCGTGTCAACAAGCTCCATTTAGCTAACGTGTTAAACATAATTAACTTAACTCTTGGTATTTTTACAGCCAAATAAATATTACACACGCATACGAAAGTTCACTTACATCGTATCATAAACTTAAGCATTTTCTTACTTTTATTTTTAACATTACATCATATCTTATATTATAAAATTTTAAAATTAAATAACGTGGATGTCAAGCCACAAGCCAAAGTGGTCCACTGCGGATTGTCCTGTTGTTGAGGGGCTGTATTGGTCTTGCGTTCCCTTCTCCATTCTACAAATTTCAAACACAAACAATAAACCAGATTTGTTCGACCTCATATACGTAGACGACATCTAAAATTTCACAGGTTTGTATAACATGACATAATCGATCGACCCTGTCGACAAATCAGGCCGGCCTGTCAGCTCATTATGTTAGATATGCATAAGCTTGTCTGCTTTAGGCCACCGTTTCTTTATGATTTGTTTATATGACACCTCTTTTATAAATATACACTTAATATTGTTTTTATACATATGCAAAAAATTTAGGTACTTACATCACCAATGGCGTTGCGAAGGATTTGCACTTGTTGTCTTGATACAGTTTTTATCTGAAACCAAACACTCATATGGTCATGTAATGGTAAATAAATAAGAGAACGATCAAATGTATATTTATAAATACATGTTGAGCGACATGTTCATGTTAAGAATTACATATGTAAAATCAATTTATTTGATAAAATTGTCTAAAAATATATATCATAAATAGATTGACAAGTAACTTGTGAATAAACACTTAGGCTAGGTTTTCATAAACAAAATCAAACAATCATTCATGTACATTTTGATCGATGAGCCAAGTAACATTCTCCGAGCAAGGTGGAGTAGTGAGCGAACCCATGTATCGATAATAGAACAAGCCATTGCTTACAATATTCCTGGGATCGACCCCGCCTAATGCTATGGATGGATTTGTTTCACTGAGTTGTTGAATTCGACTCATTATCTATACATAATAGAGCAAAACATTAGTAATAAGTATAATTAAGAGTTTACAGTGAAACGAATAGTAGTTTTTTTACCAGTGAGAGAAATTGATCAGGTTCACCAAATCGATACAGGCGTGCAACAACGGTAATATTACTCGAGTTTGCATTGATGTGGACTATATGCAACTCCAAATCAAACCTTACAATGATCGAAAAAAGTGTCAAAATAGTATAAAGGGACATGTCACACATATTTCAAAAAATACAAATAAACATGTAGTTTAGATTAGTTGTTACCAATGACTGGAATATATTACGATACTAAATAGACAATATTTAAGTACGCGACGAAGTAAAACACAATAGAGAAATTTGTAAGAACCTTAGGCCAAAGATGGTGTGCTCCGAAGGTGCGTGCCAATGGACATTGTGGAGGGTGTAATTGGTTCCGTCCAACTTAATAAAACCGGCATCACCTTGCCATTCGATCTGTGTCAATTTCATCACACGCAATTCACATATATATAAAATGTATCAGTATTTGTCAATATTAAGTTATCAACTATCAGCGTATAGTTGGAAAAGAAAAGAAATTTCTAATTATAGGGTAATAAGAGAAACTAGCTAGGACACACCCCAACATCATGATCAAGAGTGAGAGTCGCATTAGCGTTCTTGTAGCTTTTGCTTAACGTTCCTAGGTTGATAGTAGGCTCAGCTCCGATAAGAGGTATATCTATCGGAGATTGCTTCCGACCAGTTTTGCATTTTTCCCAACCCGGTACATCTCCCCAGCGATCGGGTCCCCGTTCACTTCCAACTATATAATTGAAGTCTTCAGCACCTATACGCGCGTTAGGAGATTGAAATTTTCTATTAAAATTGATAATTTAAAGACATAACAAAAACACAATTGATATAAATGTTATGAAAACCAAAAAGTTTAGTTATATGTTTTGAGACATCGTAACATAGTAGCAACCTAGCATGATGTAATTATGCACATTAATCCATTTTAAAATTAATGTCGTTTAAAAAAAATTGATTAAAAATAAGTGTCATTTTGCAAATGCGCATAGTATACTTTTCAATTATGCGTTTATTTTTTTAATAAGAAAAGTGAAGAATTAAATCACGCTCGTTGAATAATTTTATTCAAATTCTAAACACGTGTGCACATTCTTATTTTGAAATAGAGCAATATATTTGTAACTAACTTTAGCAACAACGACATGCATACGTAAATAAATACATACCGAGCGTTAAGGGCAACGATATTGAAAGAAACACAGACACCAAAAACGGCAAATAACAACTCGACACGGCCTTGCTTTGACTGTTCTTCATCTTTCTCAGCTATTTAAACTTAGTAGTTTTAGTTTAATTTGTCTGAGTTGGAGATGTAATTTAATTTCCAGAGATCTCCAAAACCATTTATATAGTAGCAATTTGTGTGTCTCTAAGGGTAAATATTTATTACTTACAAGCTATATTAATTAGGAAATGACTTAATACATAATCGGTTCATGCATTGCATAATTTTGACCATGATTCAAAAATAAATAAATAGCTCTTTGCTTTGACTAGAATAATTTCTTATATCTTGAGTTCTGAATATGTACTTAATTGGTACGAAATAATATAATTTTTATTATAATGTTAGGCCAACTTTAATTCCATTATTTATTTGTTTAATTTGTTGTTATTTGCCAATTAAAATGATCCAATCTCATGAATTAAAAAAAAAAAATCATCGTAATTTTGTTCAAAATATATACTTTACTATCTATGGGATTTAAGATGCAAGTTGCTCCGGTTAGACTACTTGATTATACGTTAAGTCTGGTACAATATGGTATTCGCTATACAAAAATATCATTTTGCATAACGTCAAAGAGAATGTAGCGCGCGTCATGAATTATTATAATATTTATGGGAAAGTATTATTTTATTCTAATTTGGAAGTTAGACATGCTAAACTAACCCACAATTAATATAAACTAGATGTTGAACCAAAATAGTAATATTATATTACATTCTCTTACTTTACACATGAAAACAGAAAATAATTTTAATTAGGCCAAAATTGGACTCTATAATTTTTAGGTTGTTTTCTGTATGAATGATCAGATACTTTGACTTGAGATTAATGTTAAATTCAAAACCCTAAGATTTGGGTGAATGCAATTTTTTTGAAGAATGCAAAATCAATTGAATTGAATTCAATCTGTTGATAACATTTATCGCGAGTGGCCGATAAATTTAGTTATTCGTGAGCTTGATCAGCAGTTGGCGGGCCGATAAAAAGTGGTCTGAAAAGTAGTCGTTCGTTCTCTGGCCCGGCCCGTTAGACCCGACCAAACAATACGTTCAATATTATGCATGACTATAATATATGTTTGCAAATCAATACTGTTTCAAAAGAACAAGTGCCACACCTAAAAAGTACTCATGCATGTCTCCAAATGTATGTTGCCTAAATCCAACCACAAAATGATACTATTTTACTTCGAATTAACAAAGAGATGACAAACCATACATATCATAGTGTTTGGTACATCCACATGAACATTAAGCCGGAATAGAATTCTACGTAACAATACTCTTTATACGACTATCCAACACATCCCTTACCTTTCCGAACCAAGAAAAGACCTGTAATGGCCACCACAGCAACAAAGAGATGCAAATGAGATCTTGTATAGTTGCTCCGCTTCGCTAGCCATCTATTAGTTGCCAAAAATAGTACATGTGAAGCTGTTGTACTCTTATAAAACAGACTCCCGAATAACTAACGATCAAGAAACGATTTATTCATCACATCAACTGCTGATTCCATGGTCTGCAAAATGAGAAACAAAGAACCGTGTTAATAGGCGAATTTGCATCTTTTGTGCACAAAAGCTCACCTGAGCAAAATCCAGCATAATATTAGATTATAAGACCAAAACTTTAACATTGCGGTGCTGATTCCATCCAAAAGGATAGATATATACCTCGAGATCCGGTCGTGAATGACATAGATTTAATCTTCTTCTTGTATGACATTTAAACAAGACTCAAACTATTTATTTTTGTTAGGGGTTCAGGCAACATTCTCAGACAGTGGATTACAGGGCTTCCAACAGCTAAAACTACAAGTCCCGAATAGAAAATATTAGGAAGTATATATGTGACACATCTATAACTATCGATAGGCTGCGGATAGTAATGGTGACAAGGAATTCCATAATTAGAGTTGGCAATTTGTGTCATATCACGCCACACACACGATTTAGCATGTGTTTGGACTCATACATTTTGTAATCAAGTCGTGTTCGTGTTGGGCCTCCAAAACACGTACACACTATTAACTAGTCGTGTTGTGACACACACACTTAAGGATATAATTGTAAATTAATCATAATAACGTGCCAAAGGTGTTGGATATTGTTGTGTCAGACGTGTCGGTTCTATCATGAAAAATGTGTTGGGTCGTGTTCTTGTCAATAGTCGTATCAATATGACAATTTAATTACCGTGTTAAACATGTCCTGTTCGTGTTGGGTCGTGCAACACAGTCAACCTTCAGCACGACACGCACACACGAATTGCCATCTCTTCCATATTAACATTGAAACTGAAATACTCTGCTGTGTATTGTATAATTTGACACAGCTCGTAATTAACGAGCTGTGCAACCAGCTGGTTTGACAACAAGTCAGGGACAGTCGTTTACAGCATAAAATACCAATAAAGTCTCTCTAGTCAACTTTCATTATGGATTGAGAAGCTTCCATTTGTAACTCTATCTTTTGTCTTCTGTTCATATATCATCTTAAGCATCAAGTTGGGAAAATGAACCCAACCCTTTCTTAAAGTTTTCTAGCAATTCAGATTAGAACACTTTTCCCAAAATCCACAGAAGTCAAGCCCGGAGGTTCTATCTGTTTCTAGCTGGCAGTGTTAATACTGAAAACCAAACATTCAAAAGGAAAAGAATGGAAAAACAATGAATTTTACCTTTGCAAGTGTCTTAAGTTGTTGACCAGCTTGTTCCGCAAGTGTAAGGTCAACATCAACAGGCCATATCTGCACATATAAGAAACACAATGAAGAATGAGGATTATAACAAAATAATATAGAAAACTAGGTCTTTCGCAATGAACCAATCATGCACTTGCTTGTTCTAAATGATAATTGGTAATTTTACATGTAAATGCACACATAAAAGACAGGAACAACGGTTACAAATAACTTTAGCTATTAATAAGCAGCGATGAAAGGATATTATGATTTCTCTTATGTAATGTGCTAAAACTAATGCAAAGAAGTTAATCCTTTACTCTATTTTATACCGTGATATTTTCTGAAACATATGAAGTTTCCCACTAGTATACAAGCACATACCCATTGCACAAAACACATATAAAGCCACATTTTAGACAACACAGACAGCCTCTTTTGAAACTATGGTGAATCCGAATCTTTATCAAACTTCATCTATATTTTTGTTAATAACCAACAAAGAGAAACATTCAGTCCGTCATAATCTCTACTTTTATTTCCAATAGCACCATTAAAGAAACACAGAGACGTATCTTCCCTGTAATTAGCATACCAGAATTTGTTCATATATGATATATCACCCTCCCAATACCCCTATTCTTGATTTCAATTTAGGACTGGTTATCGGCAATCTATTCACCACCTATTTCCTTACAGATGTAATTAGAGATGGCAATTTGGAACTATGTGACCGTCACGAACATGACATGATTTAAGCGTGTTTAGGCATGATATATTTATAATCTTGTCGTGTTTGTGTTGAAAAACCCAACAGGACTAATAATCGTGCCGTGTTTGTGTTGAAGTTGTAAAACACGCACGACGCAATAACACAATTAAATTTTAAAATTATATGTCAACACTATTAAATCATGGTTAATCACTTATTAATCCTCTATCTGTCTCACCCACAAGTCTATACTTATTGTACAAATCTATTATGTCTAATGTAAGAGAGTGGAAACCAAGGATAAGAGCATCAATAGTTGCAATTCACCTCATCTCTTGTTTAGGTAAATGTGTTTTTGTTGGATATTTGAATACAATTCTAAATGTGTCATGTTTGAGTTGGCCCATATAGCAAGTATTCGACCTCTAACACGACATCCTAACACGAATTGCCAGCTCTAGATGTAATATTATAAACAAAAACATGCCTTAATTACCACTTCAATCCCATTTTCAGCTTCCTTGCATAGAAAAAGCTTACCCAATATCAAATCCACAAACCTCCCCTTTCTACTAAATTGAAACCAACTAAGATTCAATAGAACTAAAGCAGTGAGGTGAACCAAATCATGATTCCACAACATAACCAAGCACCACTAAAACAGATAAACCGAAAAACACCAACAATTCAAGACCAAATAATAAAAACAAAAACAAAAACAAAAACTTTATTACAAATACAACAGAAAAAAGAAAGAAAGAGCCAAACCCACCTTAAGACCAAGTAATTTAACAGGTCTCGATTTTCCCGGAACAATACAATCGGGTCCCGCAGATTCCAACACACCAGCCATAGCCAACCCACTTCCCACAGGATCAGGGTGCTGCAGAATTCAAATTCAATACCCAAAAGAAACCAAAAATCAATAAGACCCAGTACCAAAAACAAGCTCAAAATCGAAATAGAAACAGAAATCAGGAACCTTGAGAAGAGAGCGCGCGAATTCGGAATGAGGGGTTTGGGGCACGGCGAGGAAAGGAGGGAGGTTGATTCTCGGAAAGGGCTTAGCGCCGGTGCCGGCGTCGGAGTAGGCTCGCCACGGCGCGTCCTTAGATAACGGAGCTCCTCCCTTTTTCGACATCTCCGACTCCAAGTGAATTGTGCTCTGGGTCTTCTCTGCTCTGCTTGGGGTCAATTAATCGCAGCAAAAGATGAGGCGTAGCAGAAGATTCTAGACGAAGACGAAGCGAATTGGTGTCTTCCTGGAGATGGAGAGAGAGAGGATGAGAAGTGGGATGTGGTTTTGAATATGGGCTTCAAGTTTTTCAACAAATGGATTGGGTGGGTTTTGTTTAAGATAAGGCTCCACCGATTACAAAAACCCCAATTCGGCTCTTATATAAAAAACATGTTTATTTTATGGATTGATGGCCATATGTTTATGATTTTTTGGGTCAGAAAATAAATATTTTATTTTAAAGGGTAAATTTGTAAAATAATTATTTTAACTGGTGTACCTTTGAAAATATATTATTATTAATATAAAAATGAGTTCGAACGAGTTCGTTCGTCTCCTAGGGGATGACACTGATCAAGACATGCACCTCTCTGTGAGAAGCCGTCGGTTCAACTCCTTGAGTCGGGTAGAGTGGGCTGGAGTTTTAAGGAGAAAGGTACCCCCTATTTTGTAGCTCAATGGATCAGGAAAAAAATGAGCTCGACTTATTATCAAATGCAAATTAATCGTATTGTATTTTTGGAGTTATTTTTGTAATTAACGCGTTCAACATTAGACGCATTCCAATTTTTGTAATATTGTCATCAATTAACACTCATTCTCGTTCTTATGAATTTGTGGGACGGAACGTCTTTGTGTCTTGACTGAGATTCCGAACACTTCTTATTGTATTCCAACATACAACTTTGAGAAAAATAAAATAAAACTCTTGGAAAGTAATATAGTATTGCTTCATTTGTAATTTATTGAGAACTTTCTGGCAAAATTCTTGAATAGTATTGCTTTTGGCAAGTTATTGCTTAAAAATAGAATTGGGATAAGATTCACTCACAGCTTCACTTCATATGGAAAAGAAATGGTATTTCACAAACAATTGTTTTTCTTCATATGCAGAAATATTACAGACAAATTCCCTTCACTTGAAATTACATTTCTCTGCCTTTCTGATTTGTTCCATGATCATAATGGGATCAAAGAAGATGAGAGGAATTCAATTTCTTTCAAAGAAAAAAAATATATATATATGCTAGCACAATGGAGATGAGGGAATCTGCTGTCTTTCAGCATATCGGGAAAGCGACCGCAAGATTTGGTTAAGCTGTTACCATATCATCTCCCCCTCTCTCTGCAGCCGCCTCCGCCAATCTCCTCCACGCCAGTTCCCGCTGCTCCTCCACCTCCTTGGCTTTCGCCTGTTTATCCTCGTACTGCCTCTGGCAATCCGCAAACAACTCGAAATCCATTTCCATGAACATTTTCCGTACGTTGACTGTTAGGCCGTGAACTGCCTGGTTCCAGTGCCCATTGATGTTTCTCTCCAGGGCTTCGAAGATGATTGGTAATATGGCACTCCGGTTTTGGGCAATTAAGCTCACGATGTGCTCGTTGTTCCAGAAAAAGAGGGCCCGCTCTGCAACCTGCACAGTGCAATATGTCCCGATATTCAAACTCTGGAAGATATGTTATTTCATAACTCAGCTGATATTTTATGTAATCAGCTTCTACCAACTTGTGCCATAGTGTTGCAATGAATAGAAGTTTAATCCTCAAGCAACTCAAACATTTAGACCCCGTAAAGCCAAGCAACAAAACAAAATTCACATTTGATCAAGAAACTTTATTTTACCAACAAAGAAATATCGACACATACAGAATAAGAAGAGAGGGGAAAGTCCAAATAACAGCTATCTTGTGCCTTTGCATAATGTTCGCTGAAAATAGCCGCAGTACTTAGCAAGAATACATGGTCGCATACATATGCATAATAATAGTCAAGATCTCAAGGAGCATGTAAAACCCAGATCAGCTTATCCATTATTTTTGGATACCCAGACAATCCAAACACTTCATCCAACCATCACAAATTCAGAAATATGTATCTAATGCATAGGATTTTTCTTTTTCTATCTTCTTTTTTTTGCTGCTAAAATGGAGTTCATTCTCACAGTCTAACTTATTTGAAGTCATCTAACATTTTATGGGGAATCTCAATAAATATTTTACCTAGATAACAACAACGTTGAACGAAATGGCCTTGGATTCTTTTGCATTTGTAATTGTTTAAAAGCGCAGATGAAAAAAAGTTATACCTTCTTCGATTCTCGCAAACTGAAACATCAATCACTAAATTGGATTTTTATATGTTACAAAAGGATAAAGGTCATTATATAGGAGAATTTCTGTGAATGACAACAAAACATAGATAACCCACGTCTCTATATCTCGCTCTCTTTTTTGTTTCCTCTTCCATCGATTATAAGTCTAGACTAGTATAGGATGCTCAAGATTTAAACACAAAAGAATGTCAAAAGAAGTAAGAAAATATGGATCAAGTTCATGAGAAAAACATGATAACACAGCAATTGAACATTATAGGACAATATTTGTAGCAGAGTTGGAACCAAATAGGTCAGATAAGCTTCTTAAGATGAGAATGAGAGCACAGAAAAAAGGGGATGAATAAATGACCAGCAAAACTTGGTGTTGGTTCATGCAATGATCAAGTAAACTTGGTGCAAGTTCAATCTGAGGGCAGTAATTATTGCCACATCAGTACTTGTGTCAGAATAATAGCTGCCACATTTCTATCTAAGAACACAAGGGACACCAAGACCTCTTCCCCGATCAATTGCATTCTAGCAACAGCAGTATTCCTTTTAACAACTTCCATCAGACCTGAGCTCTCTTTCTCTCCCTGCTGTAGTTCAATAAACTACATACTCCAGGAATTTTCATATAACTTCCATCAAGGATGAAGTTAGCAACCTATGATGAGATGTATATTCTTAAAATTATATTAAGCATTACTAAGATAAGAGAAGGTGATACTTATAACCCAAAAAAATTCCTTCAATGTCAATATTCCTTCCCAAAATAAAGGATAAATATCTTGAACAAAAAAACAATATAGCTACTAGGAAAAAAACAATGTATGCATGAATGATAAAAAAAAAGTGAACAAAAATGTCAAACATATTTAGCAAACAAAAAGGTAATAATACTGTATGTTCACATAATAAACAACTATACATGCCATCAGCAGATATTTGTCTCAAGTGCATAAAAGCAGTAAGAGAAAAGTAAACAAAATTCTAAAGACTTTTGGCCCAATAGGCAATCAAATGAACAAACTCAATGTCAGAGAAGTTTAAATATCCAAAACTGTATAAAGGTGCTTTCCAATCCAATTAGATTCATCCAAATTGAAAAACAAAAAGAGAACATAATCAAAATTGTGCACGTAAAAACAGGATCTTGAAAGGTTTAAATTGATTACTAACCTGAAAATGAGAGCTATTGAGACAGCGAGCAATCTGTCTGAAAAGAGGAACCATACATCGTTGGAATTCTGCGGACTGTGTTGCCTCCAAAACTTCTTCAAGTTCTCCAAGAAAGAGAACTTCCTTCTGACAATTGGTTACAGGCCAGTACTTCAGCAAACCCCGTATAACTGTATCTGCCAGCTTGTGATCTTTTTCAACAAACTGAGTAATGCAATAAGACAGCTGTTGATGGTACATAGTAACCGGTTTTGGTTTATGTAGTGGTATAAGCGCCCGGACAAGAAACAGCTTATGCTCTTCTTTCATTGGCAGAGCAAACCCATTTATTATACTACCAAGAATCTCCAATAGCTCGCCAATACCACTGTGTCTTTCTGTCTCATATATAAACCGAAAGAAAATATTGTTAATTGCCTTCCTAATAAACGGTCTATGCACCATGAATTTCCCATATATCCGGTGGAGAATGGTTTTCAAATACTCCCGCTCTCTGGGATCCTCAGAGTCAAACAAATCAAGCAGTTTCAACACAAACGAATGATCAATATACCGCTTGGCAACCTTGGTATCAGTATCCGAGGACACAACATATCTTAACAATAGCTCGTACACAAGCTGCAAATGAGGCCACGAGGGTTCCAAATAAGGCTCCTCCTCCTCCGGGTCGGTGACCTCCTGCCCTGTATTCTCATGTGAATTCGGGGGCAAAGACCGGAAAATGTTCGCCGAAACCATTCTTATCATTTCCTCTTGACAATTCTCAGTAAGTCTACCAGACCCTGATTGAATATAATCCACAAGCTCCAAAAGCGTCTGCCTCTTAATTTCCTTCTCTCTAGCAGATTTCATGATGTCCACGAAATCGAATTGGAAGCAACAAATCTGCAACTTCCTGATAAACAAGCTCTGCCTCTCGGAAACCGGCACATCCCGGAACAACGGCAGCACCTCAACGGAGTCCATCGGCGGAGCCACCGCAACCGAAGTAGGACTCGTCGCATTAGAACCGCCCCGAGAGGCATGGTTCACGACAATATTCGACGTCGACACCGAACCGGAATTCCGATTCCCCGGCGGCGCGTAGCCGTACAAGGAAGCATCGTGACCGTCAGCTTTGGAGGGCTTTTTGTGCCCGGCCTTTATGATTTTCTTAAACATTTTCAAAATCCAACAATTCCTAACCCTAACACCACCCCAACCCCAAGGTCACGCACAAAAAACCTCCGAGAATCAGATCGGAACGAGTCTACACTTACAATGAGCCCCAAATCGGACGATCACGCACGAAAAACGAGCCCTAAGCTCCTCAACGATTCGAGCTTCGTTCAATAGCTCGAATCCTCAAAACCGAACACAAATCAAAACATCAAAAGCAGAGCGCGGATCTGATACAGGAAAAGAGAGAGAAAAGCTGTACCGTGAAAGCGAGCTTTGGCTTGAATTCAACGACGGAGGGACCGGAATGGCGGAGCTTCATCTGAGTGAGATCGCCGGAATGCCTGTCGGAGGAGCGGCGGTGGCGGCTCCGGCGATCAATCCGATGAGCAAGAGGAAAAATCTAGAGAGAGAAAGGGCTTTATTTTAGAGAGAGAAAGAGAGATTGGGAGATAATTAAGGAGAGGTAAGAGAAGAAATAGCTAAAAACAGAAAACGAATCATTTATTGTTTTTCTACATTTATAAATACTAATTATAAACCATAATTATTTATTTATTTATTTATCGTTTTCATCATTATCTTCTCAGCAATACGTTTTTTTAAAAAAAATTAATAAAAAATGTCGTACATATGTTTCTTGAAAAAAAGTGGATTGAAGTACACGTGGCTTATGAGTGAAGCATTGGCAAATTATGGGCCACCCTTGTGAGGTCCACGTGGTAAATGTATAGGTGAAGTTTGTGACACAAGTTTTTGTTTTTATATTTTTATGGATATATGAGGTCATAATGATAGGAAAATCTATATATAAATTAGTTTTATTTAGCAAAATTTCCTCAACAAAAATACTAATTAAAATTATAGTGCTTTAGTACCAAAACTTGTTATGTAAAATAATTTAACGGTTTTGAATTCGCTTTGAGGTCTCGGATTTAGACTAAAATTTAGTAATGGATTGAGACGACATCTCATATACATGCAACATATGTGTTCAAAATTTGTTATGTTATATACATATATTGAGCTGCATATAATGAGTTACGTCTTAACACATTTTATTGTTAGTGACATTGTGGAATTCTAGTCTTTTACGTCCACAATTATGAATTTGTAACATTTGTGTCTATTGTTATATGTGATCACTGGATTGACCTGCTTGGTGTGCGGCCGTCGCCGTGGGAGGCCATACCACACGCCCGTGACCACAGTCCATGCAGGCTAGTTCGTCCCGTAGGCCCATTTTGCCCTATAGACGTCCCATTGTGGCTTGATTAAACCCATATCAATACATGAAACTACCAACCTAACTTACATTTTATACGACCTAGTACACCCTCGACTCAATTTTATATCTATCTAGATTCAACGTACGTGAAAGTTGTATAGTACATTGAATATTTATAAATAAAAAAAATTCTTTGCCTTTGTAATCATGGGTGGTTATTATTTTTATAAAAGGAAGATTGAACCGTGGAATATAATAGTATATTTGTAATATTGAAAAACTAGATATTAGTCATGATCATTATCACGAAAACAAGTTGTGGTATAGGTCAACAGAACACGGTTACGAAAGATTGTCAACTACTACAATTTAATGAGCTTTTTGTATGCAAAGTATGGTGGCATTTGACAACAACCCATGGAATATGCTTATCATGGTTTTAATTTAATTATTGTAAAATCTATTCAAGATTTGTTTGATGATAACATTGTGTGATATATTATTTAAAAATATATCATGGGGTTGAACATTAGATATGTATTAAAATCTGATTGTATATGACATTATTAAATTTTCCATTGATATTGAATGAGTTTTGTTTAAATTTAATACGTTGACCGTATAAAGTTAAGATTGTTTGCTATTTGGTTAGCTACTTATAATAATGTTGCTAATACTTTTTATCAAAGTAATTGATTATCAAAGAGTGAAGTTAAAAATTTACGATGCCACCTCATCTCAGATGAGCTTGCCAAGAGCTCGAATTATGCTCAACATGGAAGAATCTCTAGTCCATTTCGATCGCCGATTCTTCAAACTTTTTTGCTTGCATGCTCTTCTCTAAGCATTTCTTCTTCACACCAAGGCCTTTTTGGCTCATATCATCAATGTCACACATTACACGACTTTTCTAATTCTACTCACTACATACGCATGTCTGTGTCATGTGTATGTATAACATCTATTTATCTGTCCTTCCATTTCAAGGGCATGTAAAGGCTCGTTTCCTCAAGAGCCTCTCATTGGCTAGGGTCTTCAAGTACATCCAATAATTACTTCTCAGGAGCCTCTTCTTAGCTAGCCTCTTTAAAATCAATCAAGACTTGTCTCCTAAAGGTCTTCTACGGCTCTCTGACCATCAAGACCTCCTAAGATCGATCAAGTGTCTAAAAAGGGTAAGCCTATGAAGCAAGTCATGATCCACAATGGGCTCCACATCCTCACTAATCAAACACACATTATAATGACGCTGACTTGATTTGTAAGTATAAATACATCATCTCACTTTTACACATGACAACATCACGCATGTGTAGCTCCAGGAATCAATATAGACCAAAATCCTTAGTCTCCCGCTCTGGCCTCCAAACCCCCAAGCTCTTCAAAGCCAACTTGGATTTAGAATCATCAATGACAACTAACTATCTAATTCGTAAACAATAAAACATGCAATATTTTATTTTACTTATCTGATTCGAGTCAAACAAGCGTGTTAAAGAAATTATAATACTCAATAATAACTAGTTTTGTTTACTAATAAACATCAAATATAAAATGTATAACAATTAATGTCGGAATATAATTTGTTTAGTATTTACAAGTTGATGATAATTAAATATAGTTATAAGAACAATTATGATTGTGTCTACGTTTGTTGTTCTGTATAGTAGTAGCAAGTGATCAAGATGCCAAATATGCATGGTGGGTCCATAAATGACTTGGTCATAGCCATTTTATCAATTTATGTATTTTTTTTATTTATCAATTTATGTATTAAGATAGCAACATTGATATTTTCAAAACCTAAGGTTAAAAGTCACCACTATTTTAAGATTCTATGTTTTAGATAGACATCAGCTCACAAATCCACCTTCTATTTGTGGGTGGTTTCACATTCTCACCACAACTAAACCTTGAAATGTTCTTAATTACGTGATTAATGGTGAGATCACAAATGGGTCATTATCATTAAACACACTACTATATAGCTAATTTCCCATTAAGACAACAATTAATAACTAATTAAGAAAACCATGTCAACCTGATCAAAAAAAGAAAACCATGTCAACGGTAAAAACAATGTTTTCACGCAACTTAATTCAAATTCTCTTATTTACCAAATATGTTAATTTTAGTAGACCAAGTTCTAATAATTTAAACAAAAATTCTCAAATTCGAGTAATTATATATCGAGAGAGAAAGAAAAATGAGATGAGAAAAAATTGGTTTAAACTAAATCAAATCAATAAAAAAGATGATATACCTAATTATTAAATTTAACCCATAGTAGACAATTTGTTGAATATTGATATTTTAATGAGATATCAAAATATTATTAACAGCTCAACATAAGATGAATACTTTGAATATTTTGATAAGGTGTCGTAGCATCAAGGATGTACATTTTCTTAAACCGAGTTCTAATAGTTCAAACAAAAAATTTCAAATTCGAGTAATTATATATGAGCTATAAAAATATTGGTTTGGACTGAATCAAACCGATAAGAAGTGAAAAAAAAACGATAAGAAGAGAACTCCTAGTTAAATTTCACTTGTAATGAATGACACGTAGAATTTTAATATAATGTTCAACATAAAATAAACACTTCATATATTTTAATAAAATGTCGCAATCTCGAATAAACGACGTCGAACTATATTTATTAACCATAATGCAAACTTTCTATTTGGGTATACATTTCCAAAACAATATATATTGAAATCTTTACTATATTAAGGATCTATTATCCAACACATAATCCATTTTAAGGAACACTATAAATCGTTGTGATGGTGATTTTAGCTTCCAATTCCATACATTATCCAAATCTTTAACCAATAGTATTTTAAACAAAAAGTTTCCATTAAAAACAAAAATAAGATGCCAAATCTGTGGACAATAAAAAAAAAAAAAATTGAGAAAGAAGCATACAAAATTATATATTCCCGAAAATGTCCTTTCAAGTCACAAGAGAGACAGACAGATAGATAGATAGATACAACAACACAAAGTGACTTTCAAAACGTGCAAAGAACAACACATGACAAAGACATCGTACGAGATCGATATGTTCATGTTCTTATCCTTGTTGTCCAATCTTGAATCCTTATTATACGACACCGTAGCAGTAGTCACGTGTTGAGGTTGACACCCTCCTACCAGCACGTGAAAGTGAAAATGCCAAACCCAATCGGATTGTGACTCAATGAGTAGGACCCGGTTGAGCCCATTGGGCCATTACAGGTCACCAATTATAAAACCTTTTTGTGTTCGACTATTTGAGTCGTCTCCAAATAATTTTTAATGATCATAATTGATTTTTGGGCAAATTGCGTATGGGGTTATCATTTAAAACAAATAACACCTTATGGTTTACTTAATGGCACATAGCTCCCTGTGGTTTCGTTTTGGACTTTTTTCCGTTAAAATGGATGGAAATATTGACAGAGTTAGTCATGTGCTTAGCACATGCTATATATTTTTTTTAAATGACCAAAATGCCCTTCTTCTACATTGGATAGAAGATTCCGGCGACCCTATAAATTTTCCGGTCGC
>JAYMTF010001051.1:0-26849 GCA_036897485.1 Pelargonium nanum | reverse complement strand
GACGCTCCGAAAGGGAGTGAGAAACATTGTTACTTCGAGTATGATTTTCCGTTGCTTATAAAAAAAACAAAAAAAAAACTTCTTCACAGTTTTAGAGCCCACAATTTAAATCCGAACTCACATAAACACAAAACCCGGCTCATTTTTTTACGAACTCGGTGGCATAAAATGGGCGCGAGTAGCTTTTTTTGGTCGAATTTGATAAAATGTTCATTGAAGAAATTGAGTAATTGACGTTGACAAGCTGCACATTTTTCATGTAAATCCCAAGCGAATTGCACCCCGGCCCCATGGGTCAGGCTTGGGATATACATTTTCAACCCGAACCCAAATTGTTACCTATGAAAAAACTTTTCTATTTCATAGTATATAAAATTTTATTCAATGACGCAAGATTGTGGATTGGCAAGCCTAATGATCAATCTTTGGACACCATGTGTATGAGCATATAAAAAATTGACATATCATACCATAAATTAAACTATACACTTAGTTACACGAACATAGAAAAAAAAGGAAGAAGACATATGTGCATGATGGAGAAATAAAAATGATATCGATCTGTATATAAAAAGGAAGGCTCAAGGAAATGAGAAACATATTGTTTTTTTGCTCCATGATTATATAAATATGTAAGAATAAGGCTTCACATTTGTGTCCAATGAAGAAATTAATAGGTAGGATTGGTACTAATTATTGATGAATAGAGATCAATAATTATAAAGGGTCGGTTAGATATCACATGGCTTGTCTCTAACTCGTGCATAAACAAAATGAATTAATGGGAAAGAATTGTAAGGTTTGCGGATTGAAATGATTGGCATACAAAATTGCCTAAAATGGTGATCATATTCTCACCTCACCAAGAAAGATTATTCCCACAAAAATGTAATATATATCCAATGCAACATTTATAAGTTCTAAACTAAATTATGGAGATATTGTTGATGATTATATAATCAAGAATCTCTCATAAAAGTTTTGTAATGAAAAATCTTTGAAAATAAATAGAAGATCATCAAAATTAGTTTAGAATGACATATCAATAGGTATTTCAATTGAGATGTGAGAACATTGTGTTATTAGCTTTTGTTTTTCATGTCTTAAATTAATTGAAATGGAACCAGAACTCTATACCTTTTCTAATATGTAAAAAAATATATTGTGGAAATACAACAACATTTTAGTAAGTGCAGAAAAAGAAAGTAAAAACAGATATTATAATAACGACAAACAAAATGTAAGGCCTAAATCGTAAAAATGGGCGTCAGACTAGCTATTAGGGATGTAATGGGACAATATTTGTTTGATCTTTAGTTAGAAAGTAGTTAGGCACTAGTAGACAGGACCACCAATTGTAGTTGACTTAATTGAATTATTACTTGTATTGTAGTGATCAATTTTGAAAAATGTGATTATAGGGTTGGTTTATTTTTGTAAGAACATTTCACTTAACTAATTATTAAAATATGACTCTCTTACACCCATACCATGTACATAGTAGTAAATAAATTGTACCAAACATCAAAGTTATATATATTGAGGTCATGAGAACATATAGTTTTACCAATCTACAAGCCAAGGTTGAAAATAGATAAAAGATGATCATAATGTGGCTTGTGGTGTGGGCTATTCTAGGCTTGCAAGCAAGGTTTTGTTGTCGATGCTTTGCATGTGAGCTTTAATAAATGATGACTTTGTAATGGGTTTCAGCAGAGAAAAGCAATTCATGGCTGCTGAGCTGAGTCTAGAGAATGAGAATGAGATGGGGTTCCATTCTAGCTATAGCTTGACAGGACAATACCCATGTGGGTGCATGTCTTCTCATCTAAAGTGTTCATTCATATCTCTTTCTTAATTTCTGAAAAAGTTGAAAGAATATAAGAATCCAATATCTGTTTACAGGACTGATCATGTTATAGTTGATATTTTGAATTTCTGAGTTAGATTTTTTTGAGTTTAAGTTGAGATTACCTAATCCGTCTTTGCTTAAAGATAAGTGGTTCATGTCGATTTTGAGTTCCAGTTGCAGATATGGTGAGTTAGATTTAACAATTTGGACTCGAACACTAGAAAACTCTAAACTCGATCGACCCACGATTTTATGGTTTGGATTATACTTGACAATGTGAACCGCATGGCAAAACTGGTCGGTGCAAAATAAGCATATGTTTTTATTGGTCTATTTTTTTCATGTGTCTCGCCACTTAATAGAAAATGTTATAGTCGATAAAAAGTTACAAAATATAAACATGTGAATTTTAAGCGCTTGTAAATTCGAATTTAAATTGTCAACTCTAGACCAAACCAGACAAATGCTCATTGATCACTCAAGGTGCAGATTCATTTTACTAGCATCATCCATTGCCAATGTGTATACACAATAACTGTTGGATATATAGAATATGGGGAGCAACTAAATATGTAGTGTCTTACAGACTGTTATGAGCAAAGAGGCTCACCTCTTAATTGCTTTTTCTCCAATGGATCCAGTGAGGAAAAAGGAAAAGTAGAGCCTTGTTTGCCTGGAAAGTATTGTGAGAATCCATACTATACTTTACAAAGAATAACAAGAGATCAGTGTTATCATATGAAATGAGGCTATGAGAAAAGAAGAAAGGTATGTTATTTAATTACTTGGAAAAGAAACTAAACTCTTTTGTTAATTAATTGAAACCACAGTTGAACCTCAAAAGTTGTCTACAAAACTATAGGTTTGTGCTCATTGCTCCAAAAGGTTGGAGGCAGTTTCTCCTTTCCAATTAGTACTTGCAACATATATAAAGTGCTGGAGCCTGTAATTTGGACTAAACTCACAGGTAAAGTTGGTCGTCCGATTCCAAGCTAATTTTTGGTTGGACAAGTTCGCACTCATCTACACATTTATATGTAACACTCACAATCCAACTCAAAATTTGCACAACTTGCATCTCTTACGAGTCGGGTTCATGCCAAACCCAACCGAAACTCTAATTGCTAGCTCTATAATATAGCCAACAATTCAGGGTTTGGATCAGATCTTAAATGTCTAATCTGATCCCAACCTGCAAGGAGTAGGAGCTTCAGGTGTAGCACCAGTTTAGTTTGGATTTGTCCATCCCAACTCAAACGCCCAAAAATACGGATTGAGTTTCATATGTCACGATTTCGAGTCCGAATTGTCAACCAACAACATATGTATATATCAATTGTATTGGTTATTACATAACTCTCATAATAAATATTAGTCACAATAACATAGAAGTAGAGTTAGAGAAATAGACCAGAGATGAAAAGAGTGAGATCAATAATATGATAGATCCTTTTCTTGTTGCTCCTGTTTTCTTTACTGTCTATATTCCTTATCCACCACTCTAACTTCAGCCACTGAAAAATGCATCAAAATTCAAAGCAACGGTGACCTATAAAAAGTGGAAATTAACAGCAACAAAAAATCACACATATTAATTATCTCTAATTATATAAATTAACACATAATCGTTGAATCATTAATTGTCACGTATTTCACTCTCCCATCACATACATGAAAAGGAATGAGAATATTTCCTTCCTACCCAATGATAACGAATCTTCTAATCCACCACCCACTTCTTTGTATATAGTTTTAGCCTATCCCCTCCTTGATTCTCTCTATTACATATATATAAAGTATATATAATTAGTAGTATTTTACATGTAGCCAATACTAATAATCTAATAGTAACGAAAAACTATCAAACCCGGGTCTATTGCTTGGAAGGCAATTATCCTAACCGTTGGACTACAAACGCTATTTGGAAGACAATTATAATGTCTAGAGTTGACAATATGTTTTTTAGTTAAGATCGGCCCTACTCCGACTTAAAAGAAGTGCAAATTGCGAGATTTGAATCAAATTTAAATTCAACTACAAATACGAGGTGCAAAAAGACTGAGAAGCGTGTCATATCGAGCAGTTAAAGAGAGCCTCTACCCTCCCACATGGTGCAGTTAGGAAAAAGTAAGTAAAGGAAAGCTCCTAATTAATTCCTTTACTAAGACAAATATTGAATTCAACAAAAGGGGTTGTTAGTTTAGTTGTATTGTATTGTATTAATTGTATGCCAAACTCCAACCTGCCCATGTTCTTTAGCAACCTCTACTTCTTTTTCTCTCCCTCTCCCTCTATATAACCCCCACACCCCTCTTCTCCTCCAACTCTCTCCTCACTCCTTAACACAACCCATTTCCCCAATTTCCCATCTCTTCTTCTCATCAAAACTCTCAATCCTTGTGCAACAAAACCAGTTTATATACAAAATGTGCAGCTCCAAGGCCAAGGTGACCATGGGAGTGGAGATGCTCCCCCCGGCGTCTGCATCTGTTTCGCGCATCAATGGTCGACAAGTCCTTCAACCTAGTACTTACAATTGTAACACCAACCTTGTTCCTAGGTTGGACCGTCGCAATTCGCTTCAAAAACTGTCACCATTATTGCCTCCTCCTCCACCTTTTGTACCACCTACTAGTACCAGTACCAATTATGCCACCAAATCTCACAATTCACTGCTCACACCTCCCATGTCCCCTACCTCAAGGTCTCCAAGGCCTCAAGCCATCAAAAGAGCTGGGACTAATGACCCTATTGTGATCAATACCTTGAGCTGTGACAGTAATAAACAGTCTCCTCCAAGAATATCAGTATCCAAGATCAAGACTACTACTAGTTTGGAGAAGATCAAGAAATCGAAAAGCTTCAACGGGACGAGTGGAGCGGGCATTTCCAATCCTTCCAATGAGTCTCTCTTGACATATTCTTCTTCTTTGATCCTTGACTCTCCTGGAAGCATAGCTGCTTCAAGGAGGGAACACATGGCTCTTCAGCAGGCTCAGAGGAAGATGAAAATTGCCCATTATGGAAGGTCCAAATCTGCCAAATTTGAATCCATCAATAAGGTTTTTCCAATTGATCATCTTCAAACAAATTCATCTACTCATGATCATGTTCTTGATTTTGAAACCTCTGTCTCTCCCAAAGAAGAGAAAAGATGCAGCTTCATCACTCCCAACTCAGGTAAATATATTTTATATATTGCTTCTTTATGTATTGGTATTGGGTTTTATGTTTTATTTTTGTAATCAATTAATTTATGAATTTTTCTTTTGCTATTTAGATCCCATCTATGTTGCTTACCATGATGAAGAATGGGGAGTTCCTGTCCATGATGACAAGTAATTAGCCATTTCTCTCTCTCATTCTTGAAGTTGAAGCATGCATACATAATTGAGAACACTCTAAATCATGTATACTTACTGTACATATATGTATTTTCTCATTTAGTTGAAGTGACGTTTGATCTACCGGCCAATCGTCTGGTCATTAAGAGGCCACTTTTAATGTTCTTTCAAATTCTTCACCAGTCGTTTACATGAAAAAACATGTCATTTATTTAAATGGAAATATTGTTTTCATATAGTTTAATCACTTCTTGTTCGTCTAGTCTTTTTTTACGCCTAATATATGTTTTTTCATTGTTCTCGTGATAATTGGTATGTTTCACTGATATAAGTTTCTTATTGTGTGCAGTATGTTGTTTGAATTGCTGGTTCTAAGTGGTGCTCAAGTTGGTTCAGATTGGACTTCCATCCTGAAGAAACGACAAGTTTATAGGTAAATATCTCATTTTTTTCTTCATTCTGTCCAATAATATATCAGCATATTCACCTGTTCGTAGTGAGTATTCCAAAAAATAGCGACAAAATTACAATAAAATCATGCTAACAAAAAAAATATTGCCTTTTTCTACACAGAGATGCATTTTCAGGGTTCGACGCTGAAGTAATCGCAACATTGACTGATAAACAAATGATGTCAATTGCTACCGAATATAGCATCGAAATTAGTCGGATTCGAGGAGTTGTTGATAACTCAATTCGTATACTTGAGGTAATTAATTATTTAATTCACTTCTAATCCTAAATTATTAAGCAATCAAACTATAAATGCATATATATTTGTCAATGTGGTCCCTTGTTTTGTTTTTTTTTTTTTTATATTTTAGAATTGCTCTTTTTTTTTCTTTTCAAAACATACTTTTGCCTTAATTTTATCTTTAAAATGGCTTTTATTTTTCCAGTTTGTAAAGAATCAAAACACTAAAAAACATCATTAACAAAAAGTGCAATGACTTGATTGTCAAGAATGATCAAAAGTTTGAATGGAGATTTCATTTCGTTATGGTCAAAAGTGTTTTGCCAGTTCAACAAGTTCCAACATGTCTGGTATATGAGTACACTCAGTGACCATGTGTTCATCAATTATTAGGCACCAATCCCCAAAAATAAATGCACACAATGCCTTTTAGAATGGGCAATTTGAATCAAATTCGAAACTTAATTTGCATATTTTCTACCAGTTAGGTTCACACAAAATAAACTTAGAATCTTAGATAATTTTTAGGATAAATTCAGATTTTAATCACTCATTTTAATCACACATAGTTGCATACTACATGTATTTTTTTCCATGATATACCGATAAAGAGTACTAACAAATTAACTAATTGTACAATGCAGGTGAGGAAGGAATTTGGATCATTTGCCAAATATATGTGGGGATTTGTGAATCAAAAGCCGATTTGTCCTCAATACAAATTCGGTCACAAGATCCCCGTCAAGACCTCCAAATCCGAGAGTATAAGCAAGGACATGGTGAGAAGAGGATTCAGATTCGTCGGTCCAACTGTGCTTCACTCATTCATGCAAGCCGCTGGTCTAACCAACGATCATTTAATCACTTGCCACAGACACCATCAGTGCTCCACCACCACATGACCAGGTCGAATTTGAATTACTCGACACCAAACAAGAAGAGATGAATAACCAAGACAAAAGTAACACAAAAATTGCTAAAAATATGGAATCATATTTTCTAACTATATAGTTACAAGGTTGGTGTGTGTATATTGAAGATCAATTAAGTAGTAGATAGGGAGATATGAATTTTCTATGGGTACTTGTAGAGAAGAATTAAAGAATATTGACAAGTGTTATGGTGGAGGAGACATAGAGCATGTGCAGTTGGAGAGACTCTGACTGAGGGAATTGGGCACAAACCATGTGATGTGTAGTGGGTGTCAGTTGCTACTTTTTATTCCATGTGATGTGACTGACCATCTCAAAAACTTTCATTATTGTCATTTGAATTTGAATAGGTTTGTGAATGTAGTGTGTGGATTGATGATCATGTGCTGTATTTTCTTGATTTCTAACTTTGTATCTTGGATTTGGTGTGGAGTGGATTTGGTAATGTTGAGTGTGTGTACTTTTATGTCTATCATAAGTTTATGGATTTTTTTCCCTATCCAACTCATTCATCATGTGTTTGTGTTTGTTTGGCTGCTATATTTACCTGTTTTAGAACAAAATCAATACTTGTTTACATTGTTTTAAAACAAAATAACTAACTCGGTTTAAACTTAAAACTCCGGCAACTATATTATTCCATGCATGTCTAGTTGCAAGAATTGAAGCTTCTGCAACTTCCACAAGAGTTTGGTTGGTTGGATAAATACTAGATTTAATTTTCCACTCTTGAGCACTTTAATTATGATAGTACCGTCAAACTAAATTACCTTATTCAATCTCATAACACAATAAAGTTGACATTAACTTTTATCCCTAAATGCTTACATATAAAACATAAGTTTATTTATTTACTTTAGTATTTAACATACACGATATCAAATTACTAAATCTTTAATGACACCCTGCTGATAAACAATTTAAATTTTACATATTTTATTTAACATCGTTCCAAATCTAAGTTTATCCCCCATAAAAGCGTTATTTCTTACAAATATTTTAATAGAGAATTCAAACGAGCTCCATGTAAATGTAATATGTTACATGTGGTGTGCCCAATTTCTTGCTCCATGTACCATTTGAACACTGATTGAATGCTCTTACCTTACTCTCTCCTCCCATTGTGCAATTTATGTGCAGGAATAAAGTAATATGGGCCGGAGCAAAAAAGAAATATACGCAATTATAGGCCTATAAAGGGAGGGCCAAGACTAATTACGAGGATTATAGGCCCAAGAGTAAAAATGATGGGCTTCGTCAGTTTAGAAAGGGCTCTTCGTCTTCGATTCGTTTCTCAGAAGCAAACCCAAATCTCCTTCCCAATATATACACACACTCTCCTCCCCATTCTTGCGTTGCATGCGAAACCTTCAAATTTTGCTCTCAACTCCCAATTCCCTCTTTTTCGAATTCGACCGTCTCTTCGCATTCGCTTCTCCACAAACCAAATCAGCAATCGATCGACGATTTGGGGCTTAGGGCATCGGAGCGATGCCGCTGTTCCTATCGGACGAGGAGTTCTCGCAATGCTCCAACAACGCCTCTTTGGTGGCCGAGAAGGCCGATTCCTTCATCAGAGAGCTTTTGAAGGAACTCGACACCGTCAGGGCTCAGGCAGACGCCTCCTCCATCACCGCCGAGCAAACTTGCTCGCTCCTCGAGCAGAAGTTTCTCTCCCTCTCCTCTGAGTTTTCCTCTGTGGAGTCGCAGAACGCGCAGCTTCAGTCTTCTCTGGACCAGAGACTCTCCGAGCTCGCCCAAGTGCAGGCTCTGAAGCACCAACTCACTTTGCAATCGGTATTCTATAACTCGAACTCTCTTTTTCACCTTCATTTTTGTTGTTTCTTAATTTAATTTGTTGTGCGTTTTTGTTGTTGATTGAATTTGTTGAAATGATTGCAGATAGAGAAAGATGGTGAGGTAGAGAGGATGAAGACAGAGGTCTCGGAGCTCCACAAGTCCAAGAGGCAGTTGATGGAGTTAGTAGAGAACAAGGATTTGGAGATCAGTGAGAAGAATGCCACTATCAAGAGTTATCTTGATAAGATTGTAAGTAGCTTTTTTGATTTTCTGATGTGGAGTTTAAAATATCCATATCAATCTCCCATTTTGTTAGCTTTATCAAAGTTAATACATTATTTCTCAGGGAAATGTAACTATTCTTTACAATTTGAGGTACTCAATACCATCCCAACACTCCTATTTGTATTATTTTGCAGGTCTCCTTGACGGAAGAAGCTGCAAAGAAGGAGGCTCGTTTTAGTGAGATAGAGGCAGAGTTGGCACGCTCTCAGTCTGCTTGTGCTCGTCTCGTACAGGTCAGTTCAAATATTCATTCCTACTGTTTACCTCTTCAGTTTTAGTCTTGTTTTGAGTTTGTTGAATTTCTAAAACTGGTTGCATTTTTTTTGTCATACTTCCAATTTATTTTGCTTTATTTTGGTGAAACTATTGTTTGTATGATGAGCTTTTATGGTGCATATCATTAAATATATTGCAGAGAAACAGTGCAAAGATAGTTAATTCATCCGGGTTTTTGTTTTTCACATGTTTGATTTAATTACATGAAGTGATATCAGTATCTTACCTCTACATTTGATGTGATTTTTTACTTTTATACTCAAGATAACAATGTTTTGGCCTCGGTTGAAAGATGTAGTTGCAAAGAGACCTCAACATACAAAAATGTTCGGATTCTGCGGAATGAGCTTTTATTTTCCTTTCCCTAAATAGTTCTTCAGCAGTAACAAGGTTGATGTAGGATAAAAAAAGGTTTGACTAGGTTTGTGAACTTTTAAATTGTTCTATTTACTTTATTGATGTGAATTTCATCCCTTAAGTAGTCATTCTCATAAACCTGATAGAATTGCGAATAAAATTAATTAAGTCAAATAAATGAGCTAAGTAGATTTAAAATCTTATTAAAGATATGTAACGTTAATAAACACCAAATCTGACTAAACGAATCCTACCACTGAGCCTTCCAGTGAATCTCAAGAACCTGGAAATCCCAAAAGTATCCTATCAAACATGACACTATTATTGTTGTTTCTATTCCTCTGATGTGTATTGCTTCCTATGCACACCGAAGCTCTTTTCTGTTTGGTACTTTTTGAAGTGACATGTTCAATGTGTCAAATTTGGATTTGTGCAGGAGAAAGAGCTTATTCAAAGACATAATGTTTGGCTTAATGAAGAATTGACTTCCAAAGCAGATAATCTCATTGAACTGCGTAGATCACATGCTGATCTTGAGGCAGATATGTCTACGAAATTAGCTGAGGTAGGCAGTTTTGATAAAAATTATGTTTTTTCTTTAACAATTATCATTACCATTGTTATGTTCATAGTTCTGTTGTTTGCATCTTTGAGTAAATCAGTCTTTCAATCTGTGTTCCAGGTGGAGAGACAATTTAGTGAATCCTCCAGCTCTTTAAATTGGAACAAGGAAAGAGTGAGGGAATTAGAAACAAAATTGGTATCTGTGCAGGAGGTGTGATACATTTATAAATACTATTTGAACTTCTTATCTGTGCACTTCATCTCTCCTCATTGATTTAGTTGTCTCATGGCCATTTATTTGTTGCCAATGTGAAGGAATTATGCTCATCTAAAGATGCCGCCGCAGCCAATGAAGAGCGACTTTCAGCTGAACTCTCAACAGTGAGTCATATGAGAAATATTTGCACAATGAATTGTTTTCTATTTTTTTGTATGATATTATGTGTCAGAAGCTAAAGTTCCATTTGAGCTATTTTTATTTGTAAGACTTTAAGATGAGGTGATTTAGGCTTGACTTGTACACTCCATGGTGTAGTTTTTCTGGTAGGCCGTAGGTGGTTGTTGGTGATAAGCTAGGACATCTGTTGTGAAATCTGTGAGGGGGATGAACTATAATATTTCCTGCATGGTGTTGTTTAGTTAGATGTCTTACTCCCAAAACTACGGGCCTTTTGTTTTTCCATTTCTAATTAAGACAGCTAGAAATATTTCATCTAGCATGTAGTATGGGGCCATCTTTGTTGGGGCAGCATAGGACTTGATGAAGTGCTCAGTCCTCACATAAGAGGAATTGAGTGTTATAGGGAATTATGCTCGGATATCATCATATTCTATAACTTTTTAATATGATCACAAAGCTAAGATCCTGAATTAATTCCTGGTATTCAGTTGTCAAGCTATGTATAGAGCCTCGTAACCGACTTGGTAGTGGAGGTTATTTGCTTGACAACTTATGGCTAATAATGTGGTTGAGGCTGATTTTTGGTCAATTTGAGAATCTAGATTGTTGTGTATTTCTGAATGTACATTCGTAGGTTATTAGGATATTCATTGCAAGTAGTAAGCATCAATTCAATGGCCTAAGTTACATAAATGGAATGCTATGTAAGCTTCTTTTATTGCACTCTGCAGGTAAATAAGCTTGTTGAACTGTATAAAGAAAGTTCAGAGGAATGGTCCAGAAAGGCAGGAGAGCTTGAGGGTGTGATTAAGGCACTGGAGGTGAACTTTTGTTCTAGCTGGATTTCAGTATTTTGATCAGACTATTTTATGTGTTCTGTCCATTGATATTTTGTTGTGATTGTTTCAGACACATTTGATTCAAGTTGAGAGCAATCATAAAGAAATATTCGAAAAAGAAGTATCAGCGAGGAAACAAATTGAGAAGGTGTGCTTTCTGATATTTTGTCAACTGATTCCGGGATAGGCATTTCATTTTGTGATAGTTCAATGGATAGAAGTTTGTTTACTTGGTACTTTAGAAATATGAGATAGTTCATGTTTGTTTATTGTTCTGCTTTTTGTTTGATTATTCTGGAAATAAATCCTCATTGGTATTTTAAGATTTGATCACTATTTGGCCAATAATATATGAATAATGTAGCCTAAACCTTGTGCTTTATAAGCAGTTGCTTGGTTGCTCTCAAGCATCAGTTTCAGTTAGGCATACCATAAAACTGTCTAAAGTTTTCTTTAACACTTTGTTCAAGATTTCGAATTTTGACCTGGTCCATGGTTTGATTGTTGTATCTAACTAGCATGGTGGACTTTCCGCTATTTGTATTATTTTGAGGTTGGAATACACCAGTTTTTCTTTTTCATTTAGTGGCTTATATTGGAGATTTGCTTGATGTTTATTTGCAAGTGTTTTCCTTTTTTTGGCTTGACATGGTGTGTCATGTTGTTGGTAAGTATGCAGACACTGCTCTTTTGCTCCATGGAAACATCAGTGTTATCTAATTATGATGTTTTATTTGTATGTTTTTTAATTTAACTGATGAAGCTGTTTTGGTTCCCGGCAGGAGGCTGCTGATTTGAAGGAGCAACTTAAGAAGTGTGAAGCTGAAATTGAATCTAGTAGGAAAGCAAACGAGCTTAATCTGTTTCCACTTAGCACTATCACTACAGATACGTATGTTTCATCCTATTTTTATGTTTTATTTTTAAACATTATGTAAATTGTACATAACTTGCATCTGAGTTACACTTGCTTGATGGCACATCATGCATTTTAATTGGAAGTCACTTTTGTTTAGAGCATCTCATATTTAGCTTCATGTATGACATTGTGGTTGCAAAATCAATATGTATACCTTTGGACTTGTTGATCTTGTACTATAAACTATAAAGATGTGATCTCCAACTTTTATTTCATCAAATAAACAAAAAAAAATTGTGGGGCTTTTAGGTATGCTAAATGATGATTCTATTCGTAGGGTAGAACATTAAGTAGTTAAGTAAAGAATAATTTGTTTTATTGTGTTTTGTAGTATTCTGTTCTCATAGTCCACCAGTGTGTGGAAAACTGTATTCGTAAGCTGTTGATTAGTTGGGTTCAATTGCAGATGTTGATTTGACCGTTGGCGCCTGTAAATTATATTGAAGGGTGTCTAAGTTTTGGTTGAGAAAATTAATTGGTTCATGGTTTGAGCTCTTAAATGATTATAATGTTTCAGATGGAGGAGTTCATTTGAAAGTAATGATGTGAGTGAGGATAATCACGCCATTGTGCCCAAGATTCCAGTTGGTGTTTCAGGAACAGCTTTAGCAGCTTCCCTTCTGCGTGATGGTTGGAGTGTAAGTTATTTTGTAACTTTCACTTGTTTCATATATCTATTCTTGTGACATAAATCCTTATGCTCATTGTACATTCTTTCCAGCTGGCCAAAATGTATGCCAAATACCAAGAAGCCGTCGATGCATTTCGACATGAGCAGTTAGGAAGAAAGGAATCTGAAGCTATATTACAGAGGGTATATTTACTATTCTACTTGCTTTTTTAGCTCAGCAAACATTAGACTGATCGTTTTGGTAATTTTCTTGTTGTTGTATATCAGTTTTGATAAATTGCAGGAATCTTTTCCATTTTATTGTATGATACAATTTTCTTACGTTTGTTCATGTATGAACATAATTTTTATGCATCTTTTAATAGCTTTTTGTAAATCATTGACCTGATTTGTGTTGTAAATATCCCTTTCCTGTTTTCTTCTTTCATTTTTTGTTTAAACAATGCTGAAACATAGTTGATTTTTAGGTTCTCCTTGAATTGGAGGAGAAAGCGGAAATCGTTTTGGATGAAAGAGGTATATGCTTGTCTATTTGGCTTTCATCTCTCTCTCTCTCTCTCTTGTTGGTTGGTCTAGTCAGCATACTTTTTTTCCATATCATGTAGACTTATTTGTGTGTTTATTATTTATGTAGTGGAGCATGAGAGAATGGCTGAGGCATACTCTGTGATTGACCAGAAGTTGCAGCAATCTATATTTGAACAAACAAATTTGGAGAAAACAATCCAGGAATTGAAGGTTCACGTAGTTCTTTCTACACAGCTATGTCTTTTTGTTACTTTTATGTGCTTGGCACTCATTCCTTTTCTATTCAGGCTGATTTGAGGAGGCATGAACGTGACTATACTTTGGCTCAGAAAGAGATTGTTGATCTCCAGCGACAGGTAATGAGAAGAGCTTCAAAACCGTGATTTAATATAAAAGAAATTTGATTCAGCAGCATCTTATTTATACATGGTATTCAGTTTATGCTTATTTATAATTATGGAACATGGTGCTCCATGGTCAATTTTATGTATTTTTCATGAGCATGCTTTAGATTTCGTTTGATTAGAGCAGTGACATATAGATCCATTGATAACATGGATGATACATTATCTGAAATCTTTGGTATCATTTTTCCTTTGTGAACTTGTAATTTTGGCATAACATATGGGTTAAATGATTTAGGTCACAATTCTTCTCAAGGAATGCCGTGACATACAACTTCGTTTTGGATCTTTTGGGAGTGATTATGTTGAGGATAATCAACTAATTGCTAACGTCGAAATGAATGGAGAGTCTGATGCTGAAAAGATTATTTCAGAACGCCTGGTATATATATATTTTTATATATGTCTTGATCCTTGTATTAAATTCTTGCGTCTTCCAAGATTTCTTTTCAAAACTAAATGACATCTCTGATTGTGAATGTGTGTTAGTTGACCTTTAAGGATATAAATGGGTTAGTTGAGCAGAATGTGCAGCTTAGGAGCCTGGTCCGCAATCTTTCTGACCAAATTGACAAAAGAGAACTTGAACTCAAGGTAATATAGCAAAACTGCATGTCGACATGCATAGTTTTTGCGTTTTGAAAATTAATGTTCATTTCATCAGATTTATTTCTATTATTTAACTGCAGGAAAAGCTAGAAATTAAGCTCAAAACACAAGCCGATGAGGCTGCCTCCAAAGTTTCTGCAGTGTTGCAAAGAGCTGAAGAGCAAGGGCGCATGATCGAATCATTACACTCCTCTGTAAGTTTATTTTTGGTCCACTTTTACTTGTGTGGTTTAATTAGTTTAGTTTTAATTGTAGCATTGGTTTCATGTATATGCTATATATGTGTTTCTCTTTCTCTATTCCTGCATAGGTTGCTATGTATAAAAGGTTATATGAAGAGGAACACAAACTTAATTCATCTTATCCCCATTCGTCAGAGGCAGCTCCAGGTTTTCTTCTATGCACTTTACTTGGTAGTTATTCTTATACTGTACACTTCTAGGCAGCTGTTAGAAAGAATGTTGAATGCAGTATTGAAAAGTGAGTGGGGATGTGATTCAGCTTTAGAAAAGAGTTCTACTGGAATATGATAGGGCGAAAGTGAGGTTTGTTAAGGTGTCTGAAGTCTGAACCCATAGTTGTACTTTTTGATAGCTGTCTTTCTTGGCTTGTCACAAATTTCCTTAGTTATACATTACTGGAATAAATTCTAAACTGAGAACCACCACCTTCCCTGTAGTCCGGTGAGAAGTTTATTTTCATTAAGTTTCATTGGTTTATGAAATATCCAACTTACATTATCAGTTGTCTAATATTTAAGAAATGTTTAAACTAGAAATTAGGCGTATTGTTGCATCAAGCCAACCTGTGGTCACTGTCTGCTGCACCTATGATTGGTTTCATTTTAGCGACTTCCTAGGACCAGAGGTGGTAGTTGTGTCCAGTGTCTGAGTGTCTAACTAGTAGGTAGAGCTGGAGTTATTACAGGATCCCATATGAGTGGTTAGTGGCCAATGATGTTGTTTGCTGTGATTTCCCTACAGTTGCAGAAGATAGAAGAAAAGACTTGAGGCTTCTTGTTGAAGGTTCTCAGGTATGAATGGCTATTTTTGGGAACTGACTTGTTGTGTGATATTGCTGTGCTGCTTTCTAATGCACAAAACGTTAATACATTGCAGGAAGCTACTAAAAAATTGCAAGAACAGGCTGCTGTACGAATAAGAAGTCTTGAAGATGATTTGGCAAAGTCCAGGTGATGATCAACCCATATATGTTTATTAGAAAGTATAAAACATGTTTTGGTTTTGGTTTCTCTGCAACTGCATTGCAAATGCGAGTACAACGTAATTATCTTTGGTGGTTGTATTTATCTTCGTTTATAATCTACATGAGTTTTTCTATCAGTAGTCTGCCTCTGAATCTTTGCATGTAAGATTGAAATTGTTAAATTCTTTTTTCAGTGAGTACATTTTTATTTTATATTTTATGAGTCTTTATTGTTGTATTTTAGTTTCTTGCTGTTATATGATTATTGATTGCAATCTTTATATGCTTAATTAATCTTCTTTCTTAGGAGTGAGATTATTACACTACGATCTGAGCGGGATAAGTTGTCTTTGGAAGCAACTTTTGCAAGAGACAGACTTGATTGCTTCATGAAAGAATTTGAACATCAGGTGAATGTCCTCTTTGTCTCTTCTTTGTCTTATTGTATAAATTGTGACACTAATAATGTTTTATTTGATTACAAATGATGTATATGATATACCAGAGAAATGAAGTCAATGGTGTTTTAGCAAGAAATGTGGAGTTTTCACAGTTGGTTATAGAATACCAGCGAAAGTTGCGTGAAAGTTCAGAATCACTTCATGCTGCTGAGGAGCTATCACGGAAGTTAAATATGGAGGTAAGAAACTATATTAAAGCTACTAAACAGAATCATCATTGTTCTTATTTTAATATTACTATGATATATCTTTATTCTATAGGTAACAGTTCAGAAACATGAGAATGAAATTTTATCAAATGCTGAAAAGAGAGCATGTGAAGAGGTTCGTAGTTTATCTGAGAGAGTCTACCGTTTGCAAGCTAGTTTGGACACTCTTCAGAGTACTGAAGAAGTTCGTGAGGTATGATATATTTGTGAACTACGATGTTTACCACTTGTAGTGTCTCAAATTATTTTTTTCTCAATGACCCCTGTCTCATCTGTTTGTTTTTATGGGATCTATAGGAGGCAAGAGCTGTGGAGAGGAGAAAACAAGATGAGTATGTAAAGAAGATTGAGGTGGGTTCTCATAAGTCATAAGTTCACTGATATTACTTTTTATGCAAATCTAGATGTATCTGCTCTTACAAATCTGTGACCAAGATAGAATTCATTCTCTATACTTGTTTTTAACAGAAATATCCTAGTATTTTCTTTCAGTTAATATTCGTTCGATTTTTTTAATTTTATTTTATTGCAATCTCATTTATATGGTTGCTAATTTTGTTGTAACTTGTAAGGTGGTGCTTGTAGAATAAGCATTGATAGTGTGAGTGAATTGGAGAGAAGCCAAGGGAGAAAAGAAAAGAGAGGAAGAAGTCATGCTGAAGTGTTTCATTTTCTGGTTTAATCATAATATTCATTTGTAGCTTAATAATATAAAGGGGAACTGTCTAGAAAGTTATGAAGAGTCTCCTTAGGAGCTATGTAATAGGCATCTTATTAATCTCTATTACTCTAAAATCTATATTCAAATGAATTTTCAACATCTTTCATGTAGCAAAAAATTTACTAGATTCATAATCATAGAAAACAACCATAAAATGGCTCAAACAACCTCCTAAATTGTTATGAAGGTTTGATGATGGTTTCACTTCATATTTTTTATAGGAACGATTATTGACTGTACGATTATTTTTGCAGAGGGAATGGGCTGAGGCTAAGAAAGAGCTGCAGGAAGAGCGAGACAATGTTCGGAATCTCACTCTTGACCGTGAGCAGACATTAAAAAATGCCATGAGACAAGTTGAAGAAATGGGGAAAGAGTTGGCTAATGCCTTGCATGCTGTTGCATCTGCTGAGACTCGGGCCGGTGTAGCTGAGGTATTAGTTCAAAATTGATGACTTCTCTCTCTTTCCCTCAGGTTTAGAATGGTTCACAGATTCATTTATTTTTTTCAACTCATTAAATTCTTTAATTGTTCCTTTTAATTTCATTTCACTCCTCAGGCGAGACTATCTGATTTGGAAAAGAAGGTGAAATCTTCAGATGCCAAGGTGCTCAAACAGTTTTATTCCCTTGAATTGTGTCATAGTCAAGTGTATTCTAACGACTGTTCTGAGGAACTTTTTCTCCTTTTTCGTTTGCACTGCCAATGCCAGTGTTGATGCAGACGTTTACTAAATAGTTTGATGATGTTATACACGAGTTTGATAGCTGCGTTGTATCTTCTACTTTTATACAGCATATTATTTTCCAGCTTTCATTTGGTACAGGGTTATGTGTACTGTGTACTGTTTTTGTTTCAAAGCTGAATTCTATGATTTAAGTGTGAATGGCTTGCTCTAAACTGTCTTTTGAGCTTTCTAATATATTCTAAAGGAGTTCAAACTTTCTGCTCATTAAGATATTGAAAGAGGCGTGGCACGTGTGGGCAATACTGCAGTTTGTTATAAGAATTCAGGATTGTTTCATGCGTTTCTTGCTTGCTTTGCTGATTCATCTACCTTGTTTTACTGATTCAGATCTCTGAGATAGATGGCGGCACCATATCATCTTCTTTTTCGACTAATGAGGTGAGTGCTGTGATCAATGTGATTTTTGGGATTAATGTGGGACTTCTTTGCTGCCTTGTTTGTAGTCTTAATGAAAATTCTGATTGTATATTTTTATATAGATTTATTTTAAGGTACAGATGTTGCATATATTGATACTATGTATTTTTGTACTGGTCAAGCCTGTTTTGATGTTTAATCTTCGTGTCATGAATATTTATAGTTGGTTGAAGAGCTGCAATCTGCAAAGAAGGAAGTGGAGAAATTGAAAGAGGAAGCACAGGCTAACAAGGATCACATGCTACAGGTTTATAGCTGCATCTTCAAGTTTTTATTATTCATCACCCAGCAGAATATTGAGATAGGTTATATGTGACTTTGCAGTATAAAAATATAGCACAAGTGAATGAAGCTGCACTGAAGCAGATAGAATGTGCTCATGATAACTTCAAGACTGAGGTATTTTGTTGGGGTTATCTACCATCTGTTAAAGTTCTTATTTGTTAAAAAATGTATTGACCAGTTATTTTTTTTATTTATTTTTTATTTTTTTTATTGACCAGTTATTCACCCCCTAATATTTTTAGGCTGACAGACTCAAGAAATCATTGGAAGCTGAGCTTCTTTCACTTAGAGAGAGGGTCACTGAACTTGAAAATGAATGCATTATGAAGTCTGAGGAAGTTGTATCAGCATCTGCAGGAAATGAAGAAGCTCTTACTTCTGCCTTAGCTGAAATATCAACTTTGAAGCAAGAAAATGAAATGAAAATGTAGGATTCATCCTTATGCAATTGTGTGTTTTTTTCATTTGGCATTTTGTTACTCATTTACTGTCAATTTGTGTAGATCAAAACTTGAGGTAATGGAAATTCAAATTTCTGCACTGAAAGAGGATTTACAGAAGGAGCATGAGCGATGGCGATCTTCTCAGGACAATTATGAAAGACAGGTCACCTTTATTTGTGGCCTTTCACATGTTTCATTTGCTGTTCCTTGAATATTGTTGTAATTTCTTCCTGCTCAAAGTTCCATGTGAATGTGCTCATTTTATTTGACTTCAAATTGTCTTTACTAAGTTTGTATAGTCTTTGTTTGACAATGTGTATATATATATGGAAATTTTCTATTAATGTAAGAGCCAATCTTGACATAGCTTGCATTGCTGGCATGTTTTCATCCTGCATATGCACTATTGTAAGATGTGAAATCGTCCACTAGTAAAATTTATAGTCGGTTTGTTTCTGCACTTGTGTGTGTTTCTAACGGTAATGCAATATTAATAAAAAAACGTATATTCTGCACAGGTTATCCTGCAGTCGGAGACAATTCAGGAATTGACAAAAACATCACAATCTTTGGCGTTGCTGCAACAGGAAGCTTCTGAGTTGAGGAAATCGGCAGACGTCCTGAAAATTGAAAATGTAACTTCATTTACATTAATACTCCTATTGCTTTGCTGATTAAAAAAACACTCCTATTGCTTTATTTTTGGTTGACAATTAGTTCCTATATATATGTACGTGTATGTGTGTATATATATTAACATTTCACTTTGTTTTGCGCCCTTTTCCCTGGATTACCATCTTTTTTCTGTTTACCCCTCCCCTTCCTTTTGGGAAATATAAAACTTCCATTATTACAGTTTAAGGTGGATAATTTGTCAGTTGTGAGTCCTTATTTTTCATTCTCTCTATTTCAGCATTCTTTACTTTGTTGAAGGAGCAAGATTTCGTGATCCCACTGTGTTTAACATCTGTCAAGTTTCTTTTCTTGATTTCTCCACTTTAGAGTTAGATGTTGATATAGTCTCTTTGTCTGTCTCTGTACTTCAGAACGAGTTGAAGGCTAAGTGGGACACAGAGAAAACAATGCTGGAAGAATCAAAGAATGCCGCTGAGAAGAAGTATGATGAACTCAATGAACAGGTAATGTGTAAGCAATTTATTCTTTGGTGCCATTTTTGCAGAATTGAGTTTCTAATTGAACTATGAATCATGAATTATGCTAAGTCCATTGAAGGACAGCCTGTATTTGTGCATGTTTACACATGTACATTTATAAACTCGTTTTATAGTATGTACCTTGATTATGCAGAACAAAATTCTGCACAGTCGACTTGAGGCTTTGCACATTCAGTTGGCTGAGAAGGATCGTAATTCTGCTGGAATATCTTCGGGTAGCACCAGTGCCGATGTATCTTCTGATTCTGGATTACAAAATGTGATCAATTATCTCCGACGGTCGAAGGAAATAGTAAGCATCATAACCCCATTCTTTCCCGGTATAAGGTGTATTTACATATATTAATGCACATTTCATCTTGAACAGGCAGAAACAGAAATTTCTTTGCTGAAACAGGAGAAGCTGCGCTTGAAAACACAAGTAGGCTATCTTATAATAATACTTAAATTTTTGCAATCATAATTCTTATATCTTTCTACACACTTCACCTTTTGTTATTGTGTAATTGATTATTAAATTCTCAAAATATCCAAGTGTGTTGTACAGTGTCCATATTATTTTGGTAATAGTAATTTATTAGACACGATCTTGGTAGTGCTATACCGATCGATATATATGCAATGATTGAAGTTATTTGAGTGTCTTTTAATTGCCTTAATTGCCACGTAGCTTGAAGGAGCTCTCAAGTCAGCAGAGATAGCCCAGACCTCACTTAATGCTGAGCGTTCTAATTCAAGAACAATGTTGTTCACAGAGGAAGAGATGAAATCATTACAATTCCAGGTGATTTTCATTCTCTTTGATTCTAGCGTTTGATACTAGTTGGCATTATTACTCTCTTCCTCTACAGTTTTCTTCCAATGTTTTTTGCGCCTTCATTACTATTTTCTTTCCCATAATCATGAGCTATATTATTAAACTTCTTTTGCAGGTCAGAGAAATGAACCTGCTTCGTGAAAGCAATATGCAACTCAGAGAGGAAAACAAACACAATTTCGAGGAATGTGTGGTATGACATACTGTGACTACTTTTCATATATTCTGTTGTTTTATTGGTGTTCATTCTCTTAAGTTGCTTTGTATCGTTGATATAGAAATTGCGTGAGGCAGCTCAAAAGGCCAGGGCTGAATCTGAAAATCTTGAAGTTTTACTAAGGGAGAGACAAATGGAGGTGGAAGCTTCCAAGAAAGAGTGTGAAATGCTACGGATGGAAAAAGACCACCTTGAAAAGAGGATCTCTGAGGTACGTACTTCATCTTTAAATTTTCGGTTTCAAAAGTCCTGTATGGCAATGTATTAATTTCAAGTCTTTATTGAAGGTACTTGCAAGGTGTGGAAATATTAGTTCCGAAGATTATGATCGCATGAAAGAAGATGTCCGTCTAATCCAAGTAGGCTATCTCTCTGTCTCCCCCCCACCCACACACACACACACTCACCCGTGTGTGTTTTGATTCATTGCTGTTCTTTGAACACATTCTAAATGTGGTCAATTTGTACTTTAGTATGTGTTTTAAAGTTGGCTGACCCGTTTATGTTTTCGCTTTATGTCAATTTTATATTATATTTTGTTTTTCCCATCGACTAATTGTTTATTTTTTCGATCTCTTTACATCAGGGAAAGCTTAAAGAGAAGGATATTCAAATAGGGGAATTGAAGAAGCTTGTTTCTGAAAAGCAGGATAGAATATCGCAATTGGAGCAGGAACTTGCAAATTGCAGATTGGAATTGAGTGAAAAGGAGAAAAGGATAAATGATATTTCGCAAGTTGAGGTATTCAAGTAGTTATGTTTTTCTTGCCCAATGGATGAGATCTAGTGAACCACCATCTGTATCTATCAGATATTATAGTACTATATCTTTGGTTCAGGCTAATTCGAAATCAGATGCAGAGAGACAACGGAAGTTAGTGGCTCAGTATAAGGTGGTTGCATTCTTTTTATCAATTCTCGTAACTTCAATTTGAGCTATGGAGTACATTGTTCAAATGTAATTCTGTAATTTGGTTTCCAACCAAACCTTTAACCCTATATTTTCATCTTTCAGAGGCGGTTAGATAGTTATTCAAAGGAGAAGGAAGAAATGAGTAGAGAGAATCAAGCTCTATCCAAACAGTTGGAAGAGTTGAAACAAGGTGGTTATTTTTCTTTTTTGTTGCTATGTGGGCTTCTTTTGGCATTCAGGATCTAAATCCATTTTCTTGACTGAATCCAGTTCCAGGGAAGAGGTCCATGGGGGATGTTGCTGGTGAACAGGCTATGAAGGAAAGGGAGGAGAAGGATACTAAAATACAGGTTTATATAGTAAACGAATTATCTAGTTCTTTTGTATTTACCGTTTACTTACAAAAACTAACTATTTGGTTACAATCCTCACCTAGATTCTAGAGAAGCATCTGGAGAGGCAGAGAGAAGAGTTGAAGAAAGAGAAGGAAGACAACCGAATGGAGAAAACTAGGCGTTTGAAAAGTGAAAAGGCGATTAGAGATTCATTTAACAATGTTGAGCAGGTTTGTTTTTATGCATGTCATTGAAGATATTTTGCAATTTTATCATTGTTAAAGTCATTATCTTTATTGTAATGGTTGACTGAGACATGTTTGTCTTCAGCTACTATGAAATTTACTGTATGATGTACGGTGGTTTGAAAATTCAATTTATTCTGTGTAGGAGCACCTAAGAATTGTAGTTCTCTGACGTGAAAGAAGCATATATATACTTTTGTTGTATTTTTTATTATTTGTAAATGATTAGTTCTCTTTTGATGTTTTTGTTTTTGTTTCTGATTTGCTGATTTTAGGAGAAAACAAAGTATCTAAATGAACTCGAAAGACACAGGCAGGCTATCAAGCAGCTATCTGAAGAGCTTGACAAGCTGAAGCAGGCTGGAAGCAATGTTCCAGAGGTAACATACTTGTCTTGTCACGACATATATATGTTTTTGGGTGCTTCTGTGCTGGACATATGTAATTCAACCTATTGTTTTTTTGAAACTTCACAGGGTTCTTCTGTGCTTCAAATCCTTTCTGTGACTGCATTGGATGATGTCGCTTCTGGATATGTTTCGGCTGTCGAGAACTTTGAAAAAGCTGCACATTCAGTTTCCAGTGGGCTTGGAGCTCGTGGTGTTTCTGCAGATACATCTGGTGTTGCAGATACGACGTTATCAGCTGACACAGGTTCTTTGCCGTCTCTTTTTTGTCTTTTTCCTTCGCTTATATATGTATATATCTATGATTTTTTATGCATATCTTTCCTTCCGCAGGTCGAGCAATTATTCCTCAAGCATCCCGAGCAGCAGCATCTATGGCCCAAGCCACAAGTTCATTGACTGCTAAGGCATCTCAAGAAAGCGAGAAGAGGACACTGTTACCCAAAACTGGTGTTGAAGCTCGTAAAATAGGAAGGAAATTGGTCCGGCCTCGCCTTGGGAAGCCAGAAGAACCACAGGCTGATGTAGAAATGTCGGAGATCGAAGGATCTAACACTAGTGGTAAGCCAGAATCTTCTCAAGAGCCAGAAACACAAGGCAATCTAGTTTTGCAGACCCTACCTGTGGCGCGCAAGCGTCTTGCTTCAACTGCTTCAGAAGTTCAACAAGAAGAATCCGTCACTCAATTGGAGAATACCAGTGATGTTGCTGCTCATGTGCAGAAAAAGTCCAAAAGCTCAGACACGCCTCAAGATGGTGCTGATCAAGGACAATCTACTGCTCCTTCAGAAACTATTGCAACCTTACAAGCCATTGATGAATCTACTGATGCTGCTGAGGAACAAGCCGGTGAAGAAGTCATTGAGCTTGAGAAGGAGACGGAGACTATTGAGAAAGCTGAGGAACCAAAAGAGTCTCAACAGTTTGATGACTCGAGTCAAGCTGGACTTCAAAGTGACAAAACCAATATTCTGGATGGGAATTTAGATAATCCTAATGAGACAGACAAGGCAGGAGATGATGGATTAACAGATCAAACTGAACAAGACAACCAGACAATGATGGAATCTGGAAGCGAGAGAGAAGAGGGAGAGCTGGAACCTGATGTTGCTGATGTCGATGCTGGTGGAGACATGTCTATCCTGATGGAAGAAGCTCCAGAAACTGATGAAGCTCGACTCGAACCTGTTTCAACCTCTATGGCCTCACCAGCTAGGATTGACGATGAAGCTCTAGTTTCTGCTGCTGTCGACACTGGTGAGCTCAATTCTCCTGAAGCTCTAAATGATGACAAGAACGACGGAGATGTAACAGAAGAAACTGCTGAAGGTTCTGATAAGTCAAACGATGGTACTGATCAGATTGCAGTAGAGACTGATCAGCTTTCCGAGATTACCCCATCTGTGGTTGAGAGTATATCAAGTACTGCTGCAGACGATAATGCCACTAAACAAGTTAGTTCCAGCGTGCCGGCTGATGCTGAAGAGGGAAAGCAGAGCCAATCACCTGTCAGTGGAAGTTCAACTATTGTTAATCTTTTAGAAAGAGCGAGGGAGAGGGCTGTGCTACGACAGGCTGGAGTGACCTCTCCGCCATTGGCTAGAGGACGTGGAAGAACTGTTGTGCGTGGTCGTGTTGTGCGTGGACGCGGTGTACGAGGTGGACGGGCACCAACATCCGCCGAACACGGGAAGGATCCGCAAGTATAAAAAGTATTGGTGCGTAGGTTGTTGGTGTTTTGATCATATTAACCTTAGGTGGAATACTGACTGATGTTAATAGATTAATTTTGGCATCGGATATATGCACGATTCACTTGACAATGTATCCTTTATATATATGTTGCAACTGCTCTGCTTCCTTGGAGCTTGCAACACCACCATTTTCACATGTTACTTTAAGATGTTCATGGTTTTTGTATTTTGGATACTGATTCCCTTATTGGTAAGTTGGCGATGTCAAAATTTTATAATTATTTCATAAAATGACCCTTTTAAGCTCAAAATGCTTTAGCAAGTGATTTTTTGGAACTCTAGTGCATAAGATTTGAGCAAAAATGTGCATCATGGCTAGGTAGTAGAGACCTCATGTATGAATTCATTAGAGGTATATATTGTGAGACACAATAAAATATAGGGGGAATCTAATTCTCTAGTTCATTCAAACACTATTTTGGCAAATTGAATGGTCTAAACCCTGCTCAATTCTCTGGTGATTCCCTTAGGATGAGTCAATGGAGGACTAGTAATGAAAAATAATGTATAAAACTTGTAGTGTTAAGGTGGCAAGCTATCAATGTCATGGAACACTACCAGAATAATTGTAAAGGACTAACTCAATTATAAGTTAAAATAATAATTGAAAACTCAATTTAGTTTTCCACTCTAATATGCCCATATTCTTTGTGGACGCCATCAAAACGTTTAAGTGAAAATTCAATATTAATTTCATACTCAAACACCCCATCACGTGGAGGGGAATCATAGGCTTGCATGCCATCATCTATGCACAAGAGGTTAAACTCTAACACGTCATCTTACACACAAGAAAAACATCGTTATGCATGTGGGGTTTTCTTATTTCGGGTAATACCTTGATTCAAATGGGGGCTATCTACCGAAGGCCTAGTTACTTTTTTTTATTTTTAATGAAGAATAAACAATTATATTACCATTAAAAAACCTTATATTAGTATCATATATAATGTAGCAAAAATGAAGGTTTGGTTGGTGGATTGGTGGTGTGTGCGCACAATTGGAATTGAGAGGTGGATTAAACTCCCTCTCCAATCCACCCGTCTTCATAGCTATGACCGTTTCTTCTCATCTCTCTCCACGTCCTATTCCTAATAATCTGCATTAATCAACAACCATGAACCACCCCCTTCTTTTCTCATCTCCTAATTACCCATCATATTTTACCCCATTTTTCTCCTCTTCTTTCCTTCTTTTTCTTACTATTTTGTTTTTGTCCTCCTTGTCATTCATGATGCAATGTAACAACAATTATTAACAAATTCAGTGCCTAATTGTTCGATTCCTTGCGGAGCTGCTTAAATCTTCTCCAACTTTATTGGATTTCAATTTCTGGTTTGTCCTGCACGCACGCATTTGTTTCAATTCAATCATATATCCATGTGCTTGCTCCCATGTTCTTGTTATCAAATATAATATTAGTTACACTAATTTTATTTATTATTTCTCTTGATCCACTCAATATATGATCATCAATACGTGCTCACCACAACCATACATACAATTAATTATTGACATGCAAACCTCAAGTTATGTTATGGCCAACACCTAATTTGAATTGATTTGTATGATTACTATCTTGTCATTGCTATTAACACCTACCACACACCATCTTATCATGTTTGTTTATATATGTAACATGATCATGAACCAATATATATTAGACAGTTTGTGAAATTTTGTGCAAATCTTGTACTCAGGAGGAGTTCTTGTTGATCCATGGGAGCTGATCTCATCAAAGGCTGTCAAGAGGACAATCTTGATCATCTCATGCTTGTTATAATAGGTATGGATAATCTCTTTTACTTGCTAGCTAGTATATATGTAGTACCCGTTTGAATTCTTGAATTTGATTTTAAATTCTGAAGTGAAACATGTTTGGGTTTGCAAAGATTTGAATTTAGCTTGAATGCAATGCATTTAAAACCATGCCTAGAATACCATATATACATCACTTGAAATTTGATAGTTTCATATAAACATCATATTTGTATTTGAAAGGTAAAAGACCCAATTTGGTCCCCGAACTTTGATGTTTTGACCCAATTTGGTCACTAAACT
>JAYMTF010001050.1:0-26859 GCA_036897485.1 Pelargonium nanum | reverse complement strand
TGTTCACCATCACTGTTTTTTCTTGTTTGTAGTTATTACTCTGTCTCTTGAATTTTCATTATTCTTCAATGTGTAGGCATTTTGTTCCAAATCTAACTATTGGTGCTCCTATCATCGAAAGCTTGAGAAAGCATACAGAGTAATATCAGCTATCCCTTTACTTTTGAACTCTTTGCTTCTTTTCGCATGTGTAACTACAGCTGGATGAAGTATTGTTGACTTGTTCTGTTTTAACAGCTTATTTTTGGATTGCCACCTTATGGTCACAAATCCTCTTGATTATGTTGATCCCATGGGAAAAGCTGGTGCTTCAGGTTTTACATTTCACGTTGAGGTATCCAGAGGTTGGTTAAAAATTATTTCAAATTTAATTTTTCCTCATGAACTTTAATTTTTAAATGTTTTCTGTCTATTTATTTGTTTTTCTTATTTGTATTTGGGAACGATCTCATGGTATTTCTGTGCAGAAAATTGGCAAGAGCTTGTCCAAAGAATCAAGTCGAAAGGCATGAGAGCTGGTGTAGCATTGAAACCTGCAACACCAATTGAGGAAGTTTATCCACTGGTAAGCATTTTGTAGTTTCCATGGAGTTTTCGCTCATCAGAAATTCTGTATGCATTGTATGAACTAAAAGTCTAAAAGCAGACAATGCCTAATTCCACCAAAATTGATGGATTTTTGTTGGGTATTCTACAGGCATTCATTTAAAGTAAACTGCTAATCTTGATGACTGCGCTCTAATTAACGGGATGTTTGTTTTTCTTTATCCTCAGCTTGAGGGTGAAAACCCTGTGGATATGGTCCTTGTTATGACTGTAGAGCCTGGATTCGGCGGACAAAAATTCATGCCAAGCATGATGGATAAGGTGGCATTTCTACCTTTTGCTTTTGTGAAACTTAGCTCCCCTATTAGGCACCTGTAACTCATTTTTTCTTTTTTTTTTTATTGTTATTCAGGTGCGCACACTGAGAAAGAAGTATCCATCACTTGATATTGAGGTAGATCCATATTACTTTCATATTTTTCTAAGTTACAGTGCTGTCTTAATTCGTCTACTGTTGATAACTTGCTTAGACTTCAAACTACGCTATCAAGTACTCAATTCTCTATGCTATTTCAAGTACTTGTTAAAGTGAACTAGAAGTTTCTTGGAACTATACAGACATTCTGGTCATGTTAAATTTAATTGCTTTCATGTGGAACATTTATCAAGTTCCCAAATTAGAAACACCCAATGAGTTAGAAACACCCAATGAATTCTCGATTCTTGTAGAAAAATAGTTATTTTCTTAAATGGAATAGTTATATTCTTAAATGGAAATCTTTTTGTGCAAACACAGCATCTAATTTCTAGATGCTGTGAGTGGCATTTCCACTCGAGATTTCTGACATTGTGAATGGCTACCAACTGTTTTATTGTTTGAGATAATACATGAAAAGGGAAGGCAGCAGATGAAAACTATTAGTCCCTTGCCATTATTTTAACATTTAGTAACAAATCCCATGTGGAAACAACCAATGATTTGCGAATGTAATGGGATTATATAATTTTTGTTTTATATAAAAAAATGTTGATTATAATGTACTTCAGTCTGTTCTTTGAGAAATAGAATGATGAAAACTCTTTATGCAAACGCAGCATCCATTATCTTGGTGCTATGAGTGGCATATCCACACGAGATTTCTGACTCTGTTGCCTACGAACTTTTGATTTTTGAGATAATCCGGGTAGAAGGCTTGACAGGCCAGACACGATTTCAGACTTTGTTGCCTACGTACTTTTGATTTTTTAGATAATCTGGGTAAAAGTCTTGACATGCCACACAAGATTTCTGACTATGTTGCCTACGTACTTTTGATTTTTGAGATAATCTGGGTAAAAGGCTTGATATGCCACATGAGATTTCTGACTATGTTGTCTACGTGCTTTTGATTTTTGATATAGGCCACACGAGATATCTGACTCTGTTGCCTACGTACTTTAGATTTTTTGTGATAATCTGGGTAAAAGGCTTATTAGGCCACACGAGATATGCGTACGTACTTTTGATTTTTGAGATAAACCGGGTAAAAGGCTTGACATGCCACATGATATTTCTGACTCTGTTGCCTACGTACTTTTGATTTTTGAGATGTAAAAAAACTTTTCTGCCCTTCACTGTTCGTTTTTTTTTACAGTATTGGTTTCCAAATAAGTAACAACCTTTTCTGACTCCTGTGATAATATTTTTTTCTACACAAAAAATGTGAATGATGAAAATCTTTGTGCGAACGCAGCATCAAATTTCTTGATGCCATGAGTGTCATATCCACACGAGATTTGTTCAGTGTTTCTCCTTGTGCTTTAATTGGGTGATCAGACAATTAGTGGAACATTTTTTTTTTCCAGGTGGATGGTGGCTTGGGACCTTCAACCATTGACATGGCTGCATCAGCAGGAGCAAACTGCATTGTTGCAGGAAGTTCAGTATTTGGTGCTCCTGAGCCTGCGAAAATCATTTCGCATCTGAGACGGAGTGTAGAGGAAGCCCAAAGAAATAACTAGCACCGACGCAGCCAAGGCACGTCATGATTTTACTTTCATACTTCCATTTTAAGTTTCAAGTTTGGAACTGAATAAGATGGTATGATTCGTTAATGCTTTCATACCCCCTACCACCTTTGCTGTTTGCTGAAACTTTGGAAGGTTGATTTTACTATACTGTACAATATATACTTGAGAATCTGATTTGTATAATAGTGATCAACTGGACTTCTATTGGTATGGGTTAAACCGTTGCCATGTTAGTTCTGTAAAGTAAATGAATTGGAAAGAATTCTGGTGGTGATGAACATTTTTAATATTTTCGATTGTAAATCAGGAATTGTTAATGTTAGCACAGTGCCCTAAAATTATTGAGATGACCCTGATTATAGGGATACTATTGATAGTTCATATATGATTAACTTGGAGTGAGTATATGATTGGGTTAGGGGATGAGGAACCCATCGTCGACCCTGCCTTTTTCCGATTTAATGTTCTTATGTATTCGTTATGTTTCTAATTTTAAAACTGAGTGGCCAGCTTTGTATTCCCTCTCTACATATCAATCTAAACAAGTAAAGAACTCATTCTTACTGAGACTGCTTACAAAATTACTTCACATATGATGCGAGTCAGGATAGCTTGATGATCCAACAATATGCAAAAGGTTCCTTCCTTTCCTCTGTTCTGTTAACCCTAACTTAGAGGTTGACTCTATTTACAATTGGGTATTTACTTCTAACTAAGATCCAGTGGGTTGTTACGCTTTCACAAATTTATTGAGGTAGGTATGAGTGAAATTTAATGTTGTGTTAATTCCTCGTTGGTTATATATAAACAGACACACTATGTGCATCATGATTTAGCTTAACATCATTAGTTCTCTCCAGCTTGTCTAGAGAGGTTGGTTGACAGCTTGAGCAAAGGTGAACTACCGTAGCACTTTGCCAAGGCAAAAGACTAGACTCTTGAGTTTGTCTCCGTTGATACATGACAGTCCCCTTTCCTTTGATCGAAAGCGATATAACTATATAAGTAGCTATTTTACTTCCTACTCAAATCTTATATCAAATGGAAATGACTAAAGCTTTTCCAGCCTTGCCTATTGTGAACTCTTCTTTCATCATGCTTGATAAATCAAATTAAGTGAGCTCTCAAAATTTTTCTTCCTAGATCAGGAAATAAAGACAATTACTGAGTCGCTGTAGTGAACCTTGAGCAATAGAATAGGAACAGGACAATGAGAGTACAGTGGGATTCCATTATTCCCATCAACTAATAGCTAATACTATTCCTGTACGTGAGTTTGATTTCCGACTAATGAGTAGAGTAGGGGACATTAGTAAACTGGGTTGTAACTAGTGAAAAAAGCCGCTTAAATCAACCTTTAAGAGATTGTATTGACATTTATCAAACTTTCAATAAAATTCACTTAGGCAAGGACGCAAGGTTAAGTAAAAAAGGGACGCCATTATCCACAGATGGAGAGGTGTTATACATACCTCAGATTCCCTCAGTCATACTAGTACAGTAAAAAAAAGTGAAGGATTTTATCTAGAATTAAAATCATATAGTTGTTTGATATTTAAACTATTTTGTTGTGATTAACATGTTGAATAATTATTTTTCTTGAGTAATATTTCTTGTTTGATTTATGATTGTATTTGGTTAATTGGGGATCTGAATAGGATGGAGAAATATGATTCCCGAACAGAGCTGGAATGGAGTTGAAAAAAATTCCCGAATGAGAAATGGGGATGGGGGTGATATTAAAACATATATTTGTATTTTTCACCTGAAGAGAAGTGGCATTGATGTTTATTGCTGCATTATTTAATTTTTATTTCCTCTGAATGTTGAGCAAAACAGAAGCTGGTAGGTTTTCTAGGCACATGGGTTGGGAACATTGCACTAGCTAACCAAAACCATTTGTCATAGAAAATGGAAACTAGCAACTTTACAAAGTCTCTTGCGGCATGTGCATAGTAGTTTAATAATAACTCATCTCAAATTGATGGATCTAGATCGTCAAATTTATCTACATATTATATATTTTTACACTGGATTTGGATACACCTGAGACTGATAATGTAAATAAAAAATTTATGCTCTTAGAAAATTAAATTGATCTATATACTTATGGATTTGATACTCTGGAGTCTATAGTTTAATTGCCATGGGCAAATGTACCCAGCTCGACAAAAGAAACCTTTCGTTTCTCAACTCACCTGGGTCCTTGGCATGCATGTTTCTGAGTCTTAATACTCTGTACTAGATAGATAAAAGGTTAGATGAGTGGTCAGCTCGTGCGATCACATGCTTGTGCATCCCCTCTACTTTTGGTCCTTTGCTGCTTTGATTCTTGAGCTACTAACCTTGTAGACACAGATGCACACATTTTTTGCTTACATTAAGGAATAAGGAGTGAGGACTAAGAAGATATGTTTTGTATTGTGGTCAATATTCAAAGTGCTCCTTAGTTTCCTGAATCTAGTATGATCTTCCAATTCATGAACAAACTTGGCGAACAAGTCATAAGAACATAGGAAAAACAAACTGAAAAGTGGAAGAATTTTTGGAACTCGTTCAGAAAATCAAGGGGGTGAATATTTTCCTTTGAATTGTCCAAGTAAGCTGTCTAGGACTGGGAGAGGTCTGAAGAGACTAGTTAGCCATTAGGAAGGATCATTAGTTTTCTAATATTTGTTCGTATACATTTCCAAGCCTTGTTGTGTATAACATTGTCGATTTTGGCATTTTGAACAATGAACGCTGGATGCAACATATTTCATCGTATCTATCTATTTGTTTCTTTGTGGTGTATGGTTGGCTTGTTGGTGCTTGTCAACCTAGGATATTCATGACCACTTTGACCTATCCTTCTGGACCTTCTCTAGCTAGGCTCCTTTTGTGCCTCATCTTTTCCTTGCATGGCATCTCTTTCGGACTTGAGTGTATGCTGATTGTGCATTGATGCGATATATCCTTTTTAATTTCTGCATTTCCCATATCCTTCCAAATATGCATAATTTTTTCACTTCTTTGCGCAACACTTTTGCAAACATATTTTCTTACTGTCAAAACATGTCTATGGTTTCTGTTCTTCCTGTCAAAACATGTCTGTGATCTGTATACACAACTTACTTGATTGAATGTAACATTATGTACTGTGAGTCTGTGAGCCTAAGCTTCTTGGTACATGTATGTGACTTGTTCAAATGCTGTATAGCGTAGTATATTGTACATGAATAACATTTATGCGGTACAAATGTTTAGTGTAGCCATGAGGTTGGATGTTGGTATAGATTAAAGACATGCATGAATTTACTATACTGAATGTATGTTCAAGATGTTAACATATGTTAAAAAATGCTGGTATGAAACCCGAGGAGTCCTTTGGGGTAAGTGAAAAAGTGGTAGCCATGATCACTGCCAATTGAAAACTGAAGGGTTAGATTAATATTAGCAAAAGCTAATGGAATCAAGCCCAAGGAACCCGGACAGCTGGAATTAGAGTAAAAAAATATGCAATACCATTGTCACCCCCAAGAATCCTGTCCGCTAACAGCTTTCAGAATACTTTGTATTTAATCTTTTTTGCTTCATTTTTTTTGTATGGATCCAAAATATTCACTCTTTAGCTTTCAATAGTGTGTGTGAGCTCTTTATTTTTATAATAGAGTCTTGTGTGCAGAAGTAGTGAGAGTGGTCATGAGCATGGCAGTTGCTGCTCTAATCAGTGAGTGTCACTTGAGAGCTTTGGTTATATTATTATTCATCTGTTACTTACTTGAGTACTCTGCAGTTGTATTTGGGCAGAACTTGCTGAGCTGTGATACTACCTCTGCAGATGCTTCTGGCTACCGTTGCAACGGAACCAGCCAGTGCAGGACCTTTGCGGTTCTTCGAACCAATCCACAATACTCATCTCTCTCCAACCTGAGCTATTACTTGGGCATTAGTCCTTCGGTGATTGCAAAAGCAAATGGGTTCTCTGCTGAAACTGAGTTCCTTTCATTGGATCAGCCTCTTCTTATCCCAATTGACTGCAAATGCAATGGTGGTTTCTTTGGAGCTGAGCTAATCAAGACCAGTGTCAAAGGAGAGAGCTTTTATGGCATTGCTGAATCTCTGGAGGGCTTGACAACTTGCAGAGCTATTCGCGAGAAGAACCCTTATGTCTCGCCATGGGGTCTTGCTGACAAAGTCCGATTAAAGATCCCACTGAGGTGTGCTTGTCCATCTCCTGAAGTCAGTGCACAAACACAACTCTTGCTGTCTTATCCTGTGAGCAAAGGTGAAACTGTTTCTAAATTGGCCTTGAATTTCAATACTACAGCAGAAGCTATAGTTTCTGCCAATAACAGGTCAGGGGAGAGCTTCAAATCTGTAGCGGAAAGCTTAACTCCTCTTACATCTCTGCTTATTCCACTCAAAGGCGAGCCTAGACTTGGTTCCCTCGTAGAGCCCCGCGAACCAAATTTTCGTTTTCCAGCAACCAGCATTCCTGTGACAAATCGACACAAGAAGAAGCCTGAAATGTGGAAGCTCGGACTTTATGTTGCTCTTGGAGGCGTATGTATTGGAGCAACTATTGCCATGGCAGTAGCTTTCTTGCTGATCCAATTGAAGAGGAAAAACCAGAATAATTTACTGAAGCCTTCGGATGTGGAGCTGCAACAGCTTAGTCTCAGTGTGAGAACTACCAGTGACAAGAAGGTCTCATTTGAGGGCTCTCAAGATCCTCTTGATGGGAAAATCTTGGATGTTACGCCTCGCAAGACTCTGGTGGAGACTTATACTTTTGAGGAACTCGAAAAAGCTACTGAGGACTTCAGTTCATGTAATCACATAGAGGGATCTGTTTTTCACGGGCGCCTCAGCGGGAAGAACTTGGTAGTAAAGCGTATACAGCAGGAAATTGTCTCGAACATCGATTTGGAGCTCTTTCATGATTCAATTCACCATCACCCCAACATAATGAGGCTGTTGGGGACATGTTCGACAGAGGTACCTGGAGCATCATCGTATTTGGTTCTCGAGTATGCCAAGAATGGATCCTTGAAGGATTGGCTCCATGGCGGGTTGGCGATGAAGAGCCATTTCATTGCCTCCTGCTACTGTTTCTTGACTTGGAGCCAGAGGCTCAAGATCTGTCTAGATGTGGCCATGGCATTGCACTACATGCACTGCATAATGAACCCGAGTTATGTCCATCGACACGTGAAGAGCAGGAACATTTTCTTGGACGAAGAGTTCAATGCAAAGATTGGCAACTTTGGCATGGCGAAATGTGAAGATCAACAAGGCGTGGAAGACCCGGAATTTTTCACCACCAACCCTGCCTCCTGGAGCCTGGGCTATCTGGCTCCTGAGTATGTCCGCCAAGGTGTAATTTCCCCAAGCATTGATATCTTCGCTTTCGGGGTCGTTCTCCTGGAGGTTTTATCTGGTAAGACCCCTATTACCCGGCCCAACGACAAGGGCGAAGGGAGCGTTTGGCTCTCGGAGAAGATCAAATCCATATTAGCATCAGAAAATGCAGAGAAGCTGAGGGAATGGATTGATAGTGCATTGGGGGAGAATTATTCGTTCGACGCAGCAGTGGCAGTGGCCAATCTAGGAAGGGCCTGCACAGAGGAAGATCCATCTCTGAGACCAAGTGCTGGAGAGGTTGTGGAGAAGCTAACAAGATTGGTGGAAGAGTTGCCACAAGGAGAGCACATTATGGTAAGTGAGAGCTCTTGCAAGCCTCTTGTCAAAGCTGCTGCAAACAATTGTGAATAAAATCCACAGACACAAAAATAGTGGGTATTGATTCTAGTCCTGGTACTGTCAATATTGTTTGTCCTAGAAGGAGCTCTAGTTGGGTACTTGATTCAAAGGTTGTTACTTGTTTGTGGGATGTTGTATATAAATTAATGTATACTCTACTAGTACTTGTTGAAGAAGCTGTACCTGTACTCATGGCAAAACAAGCTTGTCTCCTCTGTATTTTGACTATTTTCATTTTTAAGATCCCATCAAAACCTACAAGCTTCTGGTTACTGTACTTATGCTGCAAACTTTAGCACCATCACAAATTAATGAAGATGACTATCTTAGTGTCTGTACATGAAGTTATTGCAGGTTTTGAACTTGTTTACATTATACATTTCATTTGTTTTATGGTTTCACAAAAGTTGATGAAATAAATCCTATCAATTTGCTTTTGTTGATTCCAAGATACAAAAGAAAGTTAGCTTATCAGCAAAGTCTCACCTTTCACCCATTTCAAGGTTTGAAACTTTATCATATCTTTTTGGAGCCAGAGGAGAGGAATGCTTATTTTGGTCACAAATTCAGAGATGAAGCTATCGCTGATTATTTTTTGAAGGGCTATTATTGACTTTTGATTGATCTAAGTTTGACAAGTGAGTTGAAAAAAGAAAAATACAATTATATGTTATTGGATTCGAGATTTCGGTTTGTGTCTTCTTGTCGACGGTATGTGGTGAAATTTTGAGTTTATCGGAGAGAGTCACCCCTGTTGTGTAACTCAACCGATAAAATTGTATTTGTTTTTAATTTTTTAATATTTAAAACTATTAAGTCAAGGACCGAGGAGGGGCCAAATTATAGTGGAATTCGATGCTTGTCAGGTGATCACAGCGATCAAGACTAAAGGGAAGGTCTCCAGTGCTTTTAGTCCTGTTATTGAGAATATTCGTTCTATTGTATCTAGCTTTTCATCTATTGATTTTATGAATGTGTTGAGGTACGCAAATCAGGTGGCTCATACCGTAGTTAAGTCTTCTAGTTCTAGGTAAGGTGTCTCAACATAGTTGAGGGATCAAGTGGGTATCGGGCTCTTTGTTATTTGCAGATTTTCTAGCCTAATAATATAAATCTTTTTGCTTTCAAAAAAGAAAAACCCGTTAGATTGTTTAAATATTTGTTTGAGCACCACGTGTCAATCCAAGAGAGCATCAAGTCCTCCACGGCGTGCGGAGGCCACAACCTATTCTGGGTTACAACCAATAACCTCACAACACCTGGCAGCAGCTCAAAACCAAGTGGCGCCAACGTAAATAAAGCGCCAAAAAGGGCCACTTCCAGAAACGAAGAAAAAAAAGCACTCTCCTCTAAAACCCCATTTTCTTCTCCACACCAAACCCTCTCTCGCCGTCGCTGCTTGCTCTCTCTTGTCGCCTCCGCCATGGCCGCATTGAGCCGCATCGGAGTGATTGCGCCGCCGTTTCTCCGACGCCGCATCGCAGCCGCTCTCGCGAGACGAGCGTACGGATCGGCTGCGGTTTCGCTCCAGTACGACGATTACATTTACTGCGAGGATGACGAGTACGAGCTGCGTCGGGATCGGCGAGCGCCGGCGTCGATGGCCAACTCCGACGGGTGGGTGCCGCAGAGGGGAGTGCAGTGGGTGGTGATGGGAGACCCGGGAGTGAAGAAGCACGTCTACGCCGAGAGGCTCTCGAAGCTTCTGGAAGTTCCGTACATCTCCATGGGCTCTCTTGTTCGTCAGGAGCTCATTCCTAGCTCTTCTCTCTTCAAGCAGGTTCTTTCTATTTTTATTTTTATATTTTGAGAAACTTGGAGTGTCACCAAAATTAAAGCTTGTTTCATTTCCAATTTTCGGAGGAAAATGAATCCCATAGTTTCTTCACTAAGATTCGATTGCCTTAATTGGTATGGGAATGATAAACTGTGGCTGATTAGTGCATTTTTAAATTAAATAAGTTTTGAATTTCTAATATTAATGGGTTTATACTGGAATTGAAGACAAAAATTGGTATGGGAATGTTTTTTGTGACAATGCAGATTACTTTTGTAAGAAATTAATAAATTTGTTGCAATCCATGATCTGTTTAGTTCAGTGTGTATTTGACATTGTCAAATTTTCTTGCGAGGAATGCATCCCAAAAAACCTTGGGTTCGAATCATAAAGATGCTTAAAATTACACTTAATTTTCACAACAATCCAAGTGAAACGCCTGTTTTGTGAGGTTTTCTTGAGAGCAATACGAAAAGAAAATAACCCAGAAAGGTGCTTACAAGTCATGAATTTGATTTTTGAAGTAGAATGATGCGAGTATATCTTAGCGCGTCAAAGTTTTACTGGGGGCACTCTATGGTCATTACCTTATTGTTCTATTGAATTTATCCTGTGTCCCGAAATGCAGGTGGCAAATGCAGTAAATGCTGGTAAGCTTGTACCAGAGGAGATAATATTTGGTATTCTATCAAAGAGGCTGGAAGAAGGATACTGCAGAGGTGAAAATGGGTTTATTCTGGATGGGATTCCTCGAACTAGGATCCAAGCTGTAAGTTGAAACTTCTGTTATAGGGTTAAATGTCACACAAATGAAAAGAAATCTAAAACGCAAGGAAAAATTCATTATTTTGTGTTATAATCATCAATTTGTAGGTATTCTTGTGTTGATTTCGTACAACTTTTAGAGAGGAACTTTTGTTTATTTTTGTGTTCTCATGTAGATTTTTTGGAGGAGCATTGAGTTAGATTCAACTTATTTTGAGAAGAAAAAAAAAGCATCTTTATTGGCCAATTTTGTCATTTTAAGTTTTGATTTCATCATAGGGATGGCAACCATAACTTCTGGAATGTGAGAGCTTCTTCATTAAAAACAGTGCATCACTGAATTTTAGGGGATATTTTCATAGTTTTGAACTGTCCAAGGGTACAAAAAGATTTAACCCTTTGTTATATTTACTCTCTTTCTTATCCTATATGGTGTGTGCATATGTCTTTGTTTTGTCACTGTTACAACTTCTTTTAATATATTGGGAACTGTTTAATCTCCTTATCTTATATGCCCTGTAAATCCTGGATTGTTTTTCAGGAAATTCTTGACCAAATTGCTGACATTGATCTAGTATTAAATCTCAAAAGCACGCAAGAACATTTGGTAAAGAAGAACCTCGGAACAGGAACGTTTTCTGCTTGTCAAGAATTTCATAGCTTGAGCCATGGGCATAATTTAGATGTGCAGATACAGGAACAAAAAGCAAAATTGAACACCTATTCAGAGCAGGTAATTTCAGGATGCTTTATATTTACACAAATGCCAGTTTGAAATATTTGGCTCATGATTTGAAGCCATTCTGAATCTTGTTGAATCTGTGCCCTGTCAGTATTAGCATCTATTATTCATTCTCCTTTCCTCTTGTAAAAAAAAAAAAAAAAAAAAAAATTATTCTCCTTTCCTTTTGTGCTTCACTTGGGGCTTCTTGGCTTGCTTGTATTGTAAGAACTGTATCATTAACACAGTTTTTTAACGACCTAGGAATCTGTCTTATGTCCTTGCAACTTTATATTTATACTCACTTCACTATTACGATTTAGCTGATAAGTTTAATCTTGTTTTTGGTATAAAATGTTGAAAAGTGTCCGTGGGATGCTGGTGGACATTAAATATTCTGTTTGCTGACTCAAATTTGCTTAGGGATGTGATCTTTTGAGAAGTGAGGTTTTTTGGATAGTCTTGCAAACTGATAGTTCCCTTTCTTTTCAGATTAAGCCATTGGAAGAGTACTACAAAAGAAGAAATATACTTCTTGATTTCCAGGTGGCTGATGCGCCTGCAGAAACCTGGAAGGGCTTATTGGCTGCGTTGCAGCTCCGGAATGTAGATGCTGTCAGTGCTTCACAGAAGCTTACTGCATGAATTGGCCTAACTACCCTATTTTTATTTCTTTGACACAATATAGTATATATATGGACACTAGAGTCAATAGTTGGTTTTGATATCCTTGGTAAATGTTCAATTTGGCTTATTTGAGCCTAGTTTGAAGAGGGCCCTACAGTTTTAGGTGAGATTTTGTGATGTTCCTGTGAGGCAAAGAGAAAACAAGCAGTGAATGACACTGGCCTGTGTGACAATCCTTATTAATACTGTATGCTATGTAATATATCATAGAGATTTACTCATTTCTCAGTTTCTGTATCTTAGCTTGTTGGTAATAAAAGATAGCTCTAATTTGGTCCCTAAACTTTCGTTTATGGACGTCAACAACTATTTTTAGTCCATATATATGAATGTTTATGGATCATTGACCAAATTGAGTTTTTTTCCTTTCAAAACAGCCCTTAAACATTGGACACAAGGAGAGGTGGGAAACAATAAGGTCTAAATTGTTCTACTACAACATTAGAATTGCCACCATTCAATTTTTGTACAGAAACAAGGCAAAACAATGAAACTAAAACCTCACTACGTATGTACAACTCATAATAGGCTACAATTAGCAGAAAAACAATGACTAATATACACTCACTGATCGCTATTTATCCACACATCTCTAAGGAGTTGATATCTGAGGGCTTTTTTATCTTCATCTTCCTTAGATACCCGGTTGTTCTTTTTTGGAAGAGGTGAGGACTGAGAAGCATCAATAAAAATTGACGCCAAGGGTAGGTTCAATTCATCGAGTTCATCGTCACTAGTGTATGATTTTCTAAGCACTGAGGACCTACTTCTTCTCAACTTATTTTGACCTCCAACTTCTCCAATAATACCAGATACTGAAGCCGCCGAAGGTGGAGTGTAGACTATAGGAGCAGCAACACATGGGAAACTCGGGACAGACTCTTCCGCGGCCTCAAGTGGATCCTGTATCAAAATAAGAACATTATAGGCAGGCAGTTTTGTACTCTGCATCAGGTAATTGCCAAGAAACTTATTTGGTGGTTTGCTTCATGAGGAGGAAATGATTTGATTGATCTTAAGACATCTCGTCTCACATCCCGACGAGGAAGAGTTTGTCTAAAGGCTATCGCTTGGGTTTTTAAAAACAAAGTGTACATGGCACAAACCTCAGAGTCCAGAGCTTCAAGCACAACATCTGGAATTGGATCGGGGCAAAACTCATCTGGAACAAAATTGTCAGTGACTCTCTTGATCAATTGTACGCCAAATGCAGGGCATACCTTCAAAGCATAAAAACAGAAGAAAAGTTCACAGTAAGTTCTAATAAATAAAGACTAATAGGAAATTCCCTAGGCTGAACGGGAAGGATCTGAGTTATAGAAATGAACCTCTTTTCTGATGGCTCTACTCAAGAGCATATCCTTTGGAAGCATCATGAGATCACTCAAAGCGTTAAGGAGATGGAAAGACTTGAAGGATGAATCTTGTCTGTCATCGTGGCCAGTCTCATCTTCCATTGGGTCATCATCATTTATACCAAATAGGTCTGCAAGCCATCTAGACCAGTTTCCTATCTGATATTTATAGAAGAATGCAATTTTGAGAACCTTAAATCAATGCCATAAAAATCCTAGTTGCTTTTAATTAAACAAACAAATTGTTGGTTCTATTGATGACATCTTTTGATCAGGTGCATTAAAAGGTTCTATGAACTTTTGAGGAATACTGAGAATAAATATAAAATCATGACCAAAATAATATCTCCAACCAGAAATTCTCACATAACTGCACTAGCCCTCACATCCAAAGTAAAGCTAATCAAATGCATGGATTTTAGGTATATGTGGTGTTCAAAGTAGCTTTTTTGGAACAATGTCAAATGCTGGTGGTTTACTTCACGGAAAAGTAAGTTGGTATTTGATATGCTTGAAGATTTGAACTAGAGCACAAATGCTTTTTTACCCCTTATTTAATAATCACATATATCAGTATTCAATGTTCGAGAAAAAGACCCACATCTAGCACAATCTTAAGAAATTGTTAACTGGTCAAAATAAAAGACAATAGCAATGAAAAACATCGATCACAAGATACTCTAGACAGCAAATTTAGCATTGCTTACCGCAACTTTCAGCTGTGCACCAGCCCCAAAGCTTGTTTTTCCAGCTGGAATAGGAAGAACTTTAGGATCACTAATGGGGTCAGATACAGGATCAGTAGGGATCTCATCAGCAGATTCACGAAGAATAGCATTGAACATAGCCACATCTAATCTAGCCACACACTGCTCCATTATCTAGATACATAACAAAGCTGCATTATAAAGTTGTATACTTAAAGTTATACAAGATATAAAACTTCATATCCGATAAACCAGCAATAATCCATAATCGATCGATGAAGTATTATAAAAGTTGACATCTAATTTGGAAATACGTCAAAAACTGTAATGGATTGTAAGAATACGATAACCCCCTTCCATAGAAAAGTAACACTTCTAGAAATAGCATGGATCTAACTTTACATGTGACATCAAGTTCTCAACGATGCATTATGTGCAGAAGATAGCAAATAACCAGACTGTAATGAAGAATATTGTGACTGAAAATTTTAACTGGTTTTGTACTTGAAATTACATATCAATGCAGGAAAGAAGTAGTGAGGAATGATATATAACAATTGGTTAAAAAAATGTAGTGGAGGATGAGAATATGAGCAGTGGGGCCCAAAGACTTTTTTGCTAAAGGATCCATGTAGTTGAACCCAACATTGTTTCGGAAATGGATGGTTATTGTTGCTGTTGCTTGTACAATGTAGGAAGTTTCTTATGGTATGTAGACAATGACGTTGATAGTGAGTTGCAATAGAACAGGTTTAACATACTGCACCCTTTACTAAAGAGAGTATTAGAATGGAACACGCTGTAATGGATTTACCAATCTTGTTAGCACAGGCAAGCAACCACACTCATGTCCTCCTGCTCGAAGAGGACAAAGCCTTTCACAAGCATCCTTGAAAGCCCTCTTCCAGAGCTCTAATGAGAAGTTCCCTTGATCCTGATCTAATGAACTAGATGTCCTTTCATAGTTTTTCTTAGAGCCAGAACCTACAGCACAGTCAATTGTCTCTGCAGCAGCAGACTGCATGTGTGGAGTCAGGGTCTGGACAGAAAACAGGAAACTAAACCAAGTCAATACATTTTTACTAGTTTAAAAAAAAAATGAAACCTCCAATAATTATGACTACAGTCCATTATGCAACCAAAGGGGCATTTAAAAGAGAGAAGGAATTAGGGTGCAACCTGCCACCAAATTGATTCAACAATTCGAGAGAAGATCCAACTTTCAATCTTTTCCAGTGCTGATATGAACACATGAGGGTCATCCCAATCACTCAAACTTCCAGACACGCCAATTTTACCTTCCTTCTTGGTAGGAGACAACTCTTTCCATTTTAATGAAGATGACATCCTTCTAGTTCCCTTTCCATCACCATCATTGCTTTTTTGATATGCTCCAGCAGAACGCGGTAGCTCTGGGTTACAAATGGCTTGGCTGATTATGATTGCTCTCAAGACAACAGAGTTTGACAGCCAGAATGTCAACCTGAAATCAGAGTAAACATATATGAGAACAAGGCATAAATCATGGGATAATCAATTCAGAACAATAAAAAAAATATGGTCAAAATGTACCTTGGAACGTCATTTCCACATGCTTTTGCAACCAAAACTAATCCTGAAACAGCACTTCTTGCTGCATTAGCTTTTCTTTCTCCTGAACTTTCTCTGCAAGCATAAAGATACAGCCTAGAAAGGCGTCGAGCTGGAGAATGGACCTTGTTCATTGAACTTCCATGCTCAGCAACCACAGAGTAAAGGGCAGCCTCAGTTGCAGCAGCTTCTCTCAACTCTCCCTCGAGCATCTTTATCCTGTGCTCCAATTGCTGGACTTTGCAGTCTACAAAGGAATTTCTTGTATCCGATAAACGTATTTTAGCATCTTTTCTTTCACCGCTATTGAGGTGTCCTTCACCATTCTGTCCATCTCCTTCCTTGACTTCTTGTTGATTACTACCTATAAAAGATTTCCTATCTGTTTCTATTGGTGATCGAACAGATTTCACATGCTTTAATCTGTCACTTTTCAGGACAGTTCCCTTCATCCCAAGACTTCCCTGGTTTGGAGAAAGTTTGTCACTTTCCAATGACACTTGTGTTTCTGTAGCATCTCGCAAGAAAATATCAACTGTTTCATTTTCAGTACATTGCGTTTTCAGCTCCAAATTTTCACTTTGACGTCCATTTTCTAGCTGTTGCTTTCCATCTCTATCTTCGGCAGAACTGTCATAAATATCATCAGCAATTGTAGCCTCCTCACTTTTCAGTTGAAACTCATTAGCAACCTTTTCATGAATCTTCTGAGGCAAATCTTTTAGATCACTGGTTCTCATGTTGGTTTTGGGCTCTTCCTCGGTAGTTTCATAAGCTAAGGATGCAAAAGACAAAGAAACAGTATCAGGGACACAAGTTTATATGAATGAGATTGAACTAAAGTTGGGAGAGTCAGATGTAGAAGAATGACCATGCACAGGGCTACCCGGATCCGATGATAAGTCCACAGACGACGTGCAAGATGAACTCCCCTTCAGATTTTCTTGTCGTGTAATCTGTGGCATCATATTGGATGCGTTAAATGCCACTTTTACAGGCGAGGCATCCTTTTCATCCTCTCTAGGGCTGTTAATCATTCCCACTGAACCCTTCTGCATACACAACACCAATCATTCAGTTTCCAGTATACCAAACTTAATAGAAAAAATTGATGTTCACTTATAGGACATTTCATAGTGCCATGCCCTTAACCACATGATGGTGATCAATAAACAGGTGAAAGAAGGCTTTCCAAGATTAATTCACCAAGAAGATCAAGTATGGAAACTATATATCGCCCTTATTCTCATTTTCGCGAAGAGAACCACTCATCAACACTAGAACAGTATTGTAGTAGAAAACCGATACGAGCTAAGCTAGAAATTATAATAGGGATGCTTGAATTGGAAATAGAAAGGAAATAAAAACATAATAATGAATACCTCTTTGATTGGGGGAGGCAAACCCCCGTTGGATTCGAAAGCTGAGGTAGAAACAGTCTGAGATGAATGTGAGGAAATATCATCATCAGTGAACGAGGCATTCTCAGCTTCTTCGGCATATTCTTCATTCATCAATGCTGAAACCGAATCCCCACCATTTTTGTCAAGTGACACCTCCTTGGACAGGCTTTCCCTTGACGAGGAGCTGGTGCGTCCCTTATTAACTCGCTGGATTTTCATGGACAAAATTGGTTGATCCGTGTTTCGAAAGTTCCTTTTGCAGTTCAAGGGAACATTTACGCTTAACATGTCCCTTACAACACCATAGTCTGCCAAGTCTACAATGGCTGTTCCTAACAACTGGCCTTTCACAGTCTTGTCTCTACGAGGCTCGTACAAGTTTAACTCCAAGCAATTCTTCTGAAATGCATCCCCACCACCAGTTTTGGTAGACATTTCCCTCAGAAGAGTCACATGAAGCTTGAAGGACTCATTAAACTCAATTCTCCCTTCACCAACTATAGACCCAATTGATGGGACAACAGACTTTGTAGTCCCCGAACTCCGGTCACCATTTTCCCATTGAATCAGGACGGAGCGGAGGGACCTGAGAGACTGTGATGGAGGCCAAGGCTTAATCTCCTCAATGTGGATCAGATAATCAACTTGGACCGAGGGACTTCTTCTGTTGTTTGCCTTCAGACCTAGAACCATTGTTGCACTGAAATTGACTGTCCAAGTTTGATTGCACTGAGTGTACCTTTAGATATATTAGTTCAAAGCAAGACCCTACAACATCAAAAGATAAACTTATGATTGCAAAATATACATCTAACACAAAAAGTAAATAACAATCTTCCCCATTTGGGAGCAAGAAATGCTGGTAAAGAAACAACCCAGAAGCTTAGATCTTACACTTTGCATTTTCTACACCTCTTGAGTAAATATAATATATATAACCAACTTAACTGAGCTAAACACTTGAACTGCCCAGCTCCATGAGCAGAAACTTAAACAATCATGAAAAGTAAAATCAATATTTTTTACTTTGATCTTTTTGCCTCTTTTCAAGCACTTTCTAAGCAACCAAACAGAACAAATGCAATTTATGTACTAGGTAACAGTACGATGATGAAAACTACTAAAAAAAAGAAGGTAATTTTACTTGAAATTTTCTAGTGTAAACAAAAATGAACTGAAAGAGGAGAGCTTCAAAAAGCAAAAAATCTGCTATTTTTAACTTCTAGGCACAAGTGAAATGCAACAAAATTTCTGCTTGAGTTAATGAATACAATCCATAGATACTACTTTTGCATCAGATCCATACATCATAACCACAGTGAAACCAAAACTTTTCAGTTCTTGAACCTCAACCACTCATTTTTTACTGTCTCAAATCACAATGCAGAACCCGTCAACCCATTCCCTTAAACCCAGAAAATGAACTCCCAAAAAATGCATTGAACATCGAAGAAGCTCGAAAATTTATGAAACAAAAACCTGTGAAATTATTGGCCGCAAAAATCAGAGGAGAGAGAGAGAGAGAGAAATGCATGAAACGAATCGTTTTGCAGGAGCTTGCTGTGCTGTGCTTGCCTGGGACTGCAATTTCTGAGGCTCAGAGCTCATCAGCTGAGACTGTGTTAGCTTCAGATTAAGAAAATCAAGAAACGACGACGTATGGGTAAGATTCCAGTGTTGAACCGTCCTCTGAGAGCTCTGTTTGGTAGCGAAACGTGAATTTAATTTTTTTTATATCTAAGACTCATTCATGAAGAAAAAGGTAAAAATCATTGCAGTGGGAGCAACACGCGCGATTGCAATCGTGTGTGTTCACGTGGCAACTCGGGGGTTGTTACTTGCCAGTTGAGCGAGTGAACCACCGAGTTGACTGGGTGGTGCGTGTGTTCAATTGGTTGGACCGCGCGTGGGGAAATAGACAAAACAGTGTGTGTTAATGGATGTCGTTTTCAGGCTTAGTTGGCCGTATTTACTATTAACCGACACAATGGACACAGAGTTAGGGGATGGTGGGACTCACGCCTGACGCTTTGCTTCTCTGTCCGTGGGCTCTAGTTGGGCTTTATTGGGCTTCATTAGCCCATTGATTTTGGGCTTCTTCTCTTTCTTTTGAGCATTTTTTTTTATTAGTTACTCTTTTTTTAACTCAAAATCTCAACCTCATGTTGTACTGTCGGCAAGAAGGTTGAACCCGAGGTACCAAAGAGAATACAAAGCGCTTAACCCTACAAGCATTGTTCTTTTGAACAACTTTTAAGTTGACGAAAAAACACAATTTTATCATCGAACTTTAGATTTTCCCTCATGAAATGAGAAATCTTGTCAACATTAACTCAATCACTCAATAAATCACCATTTATTATGCATTAATATGTATTTTTTACATATATTTACTTATATGACAAATAATAAATACATATCATGTTCTTGTTTAGTTCGTAGAGGTGGCCTTTTCAGGTTTCGAATCGGGCTTGTTTGGTTTGTAGTTGAGACAACTAACCCGAAGTCGACACGAAATGGCTTCAGGTTCATTTGAATTACAGGTTGCAAATTGGATCGATTTTTACTTTTTAGTTACAAAATGTGTGAATTCGTATGGACTCGCCCGGTTAGACCCCAGATATTACCATATAAATCCAACCCAAAAGTTGGTCGGATTCAAATCCGGGTTGTATTTCGAGTTTCTAATAGTTCGGATCCAAATTATCAGCTCTAGTACCAAATGCATTTCCCTTTCTATTTCAGAAGATAAATAAATGTATCTGAAAACTAGAGTTGTATATTAGCTACAAAAAAATGAAATTTACAACTTTACATTTTACAAGTTAACCAAGAATAAGCCAATGAAACTCTACTTGATTCTCAAGAAGTAGACTGTGAAATGGCATCCGATTTCTGATCCGCATCAGCAGTGGCATGCACTTGAGCCGCGTACTGTAAATTCCACAGCACATCCTCAAAAGATGGTCGCGACGAAGCTTCAGGAGATATGCACTTGTTTGTGATCGAAACCACTATCGATAATGACTCGTGCGAGCAACTGGTTAACACCATCGGATCCACGATTCTTTTCCGACCATCCTGGCTCCCAAAAGATCCCTAAAAGATTACAATTAACAAATCAAGAACACTACAAAAATATTCTGTTTTTTTTTTGTTTCCAACACTAACATATATATATGGAAGCTTACCATTTCATTTAGCAGAAATGCTTCTTCTTTTCCGGATACTATAGGCCCAACCAGTGATTCTAGTAATATAAATCCGAAGTTGTATACATCATCATGCAGTTTTGCTCTCTGCCTGCAAAGTTACAAGACCCCGTAAAATTTAAGTGTCTATTTAGTTATGGAGTATTTTTTCAGAAAACTGAAAAACTGATCATTGGTGAATCCATTAGGTTCTAGCTTACGACTAACATACTTTGTGACTTGACTTCATAGAAGCACTAATTTAACCTATAGAGAGTACACTATCCACATCATTTCTCACATAATGTTTTAGCCAAGAATGATGCATACCATGATTTAGGCCCTTCCCCTTTTGCCTAACAAACAAGAAAAAGGCGCGTTAGAATAACTGAGGACTAGAGATTGATCAATGCAAAGTCGGAAAGTTTGCGTTATGAACATACCTCGTGTTTTTCTAATTCTTCTGTTATGATTGACATCCCGTAGTCACTCAGCTTTGCAATCCTGTGCTCGTCGAGTAAGATATTGCTTGTTCTCAATCGGTTGTTGAAAGAACCTGGGATAACCCCAGTATGAAGAAAGTGGACAGCTTTGGCAACTCCAATTAGAATTGCCAATCTATCGGACCATTTAAGACCCTTCTCTGGAGAATATTCTGCAAATATACATGTATCTTACAAGTAAGAAGATCTTAAAAGCTGCAAATTTGAAAATTGGATCACTCCTTTTAAACAAACTATTGACAAAATTCAGCAAAGCTTCATGTCAGACATGCTAAATGGCGATTCTACTCGTAACTTTTCAAAGACATGTAAGTATGTGCACACAAGCATTAATCAATCTTTGAATGCAAATGAAGTTCATTATGATGTTATACTAACCTGATAGATGTGTACGATAATTCCCGTTAGGCACATATTCATATACAAGGAAGACTCTATTAGGATTGGAGTCATCTTTTCCTCCACATTCAATGCAATGACCCAAGAAGCATACTAAATGTGGATGTTGAAGCTTTGAAAGCAAATCCAACCTCCCTTTAAGGTATTGGATTGAATGTTTCTTCAGTAAAGCCAGGGATCTTATGGCAATATAGGTCCCATTCTCCAACTTCCCCTTGTAAAGCTGAAAGTAAAAGGACGATCAGGCACGTGATGAAGATAATACAATTGATAAACGATGCCATATTATTGTACTTATTCTAGTAAAATTTGGGCTATGTTGCATTAGAAGTTTGTAGTTAAGAGAGCTAAGGTACTGACATTATGAGCATAATGATCTAAGTTCTCTTGGATTTGATACCTAAACTACATAAGCATATTCTAGTTTTTGTAGGATACCTTCCCTGCAGAGCCTTCTCCCATAAATGACAATGAATCGAAGTTATTTGTGGCGTCTCTTAACTCTTCCAAAGAAAACAATCGACACGCTGGGGTGCATTGTGTCCCTAGCTTTGCTGCTTGAATGAACCCTAAAGAGGACAGAAAACAAGAAGTGGTCACCTAATATTCTCATTAGCAACATCAATACAAACTACAAACATATATGCAACAATAAGAACTTACTAGCATTTGCAAGAAGTTGAGGGGATAACCCCGTTGGTGTATTATCTTGCACAATCTTTGGCAATGTATGTGTCTCAGATGTCCTTTGCCTACTACGGTATCTTCTACACAGAAAAATGATTCCCAATGCTAGAAGCACTAAAAGAAGAACAGCTCCAATAATGATAGCAACTGATAATACAATTCTTCTTTTGGATTTTCTCCTGATTCCACCATCTTTTTTACAGTGCAACTCTTGTTGCTGATCTTGGGAATCATCAGGGATGCAATTTCCACCAGATTTTACAACTATCTTATCTGAAGAGCTTCCCAAGCAAGAAGGAAGTTGACCAATTAACTTGTTACTAGAAATATCAACAAACCCAAGTTTGCCACCACAATGTAGATCAGTTGGTAGTGACCCACTAAGCATATTGGATGCCAAATTCAGATAACTGATGCTAGGCAAAGAGAACAGGCTTGAAGGTGGTGTTCCACTCACATTATTTGATGAGATATCAAGATGTTGAAGCTGTCTCAACCCGCCAAATTGTCGAGTAATGTTGCCCGAGAATGAGTTCTTGCTCAGTAGAGCTGTGACAAGCCCTTTGGGCATTACAGGCAGCTCAGAATCAAGATGATTCTCTCTTACATCCAATACATGTAGACTAGTTAAAGTACTCAAATCCGGCAACTTACCGGAGAGCTCATTGTGTGACAAAGCAATGTCAGTGAGTGTTGTAATTTGACATATTGAAGAAGGAAAATGACCCCTGAGCCTGTTGCTCTTCAAGCTCAAAATGGTGAGGTTTGACAGGGAATTCAACCAATTAGGCATAGTATCATTGAAGTAATTGTCATCAAGTATCAAAGTTTGAAGCTTAACCATTGTAGAAATCTTGGGTGGAATGGGACCAAAAATAGAATTTGAGCTCAAATCCAAGAGTTCAAGTGAAGATAGCCTATGAATCTTATCAGGAAGTGGTCCCCAAATCCCCAATGACACTAAGCTGAGAACCCTTAAGCTTGTTAATCTTGATAATGTGGTAACAAAAGAATCAATGGAAAAACTTTGAGATAGAGTCCAATTGGGAACTGCAAAACCATTGAAGTCACTGACCTTGGCAAGCTTATTACCCATGATTTTGAGCTCAGTGACTGAATTACCATTGCATTTGACACTCATATGTGCAGAGGAAGGAATCAAACACATGTCTCCATCATAACTTGCCCAGGTTTCCAGTGGCAAAGGGTACTCCAAATGCTTCCTTAACTGCAACAGAGCTTGAGTTTGAGCACTTTGCAATTCATAAGTACTTGGGATGATAAAGCAAACCCAGAAAAGGAACACCAGGAGGAGCAAGTGCAATGGACCCATCCCCATGGCCATGAACAAAAAGTTGAGCAGAGAGAAGAGAAAAAATCTCAAAACCCTCCTACAAACCCATGAAACAGAACCATCACCAAAAGACAACTCCAGAGACAATTCAGAAAGGAAATAGTAATAGTACTTTCCTGGAGACAAGTCAAGATCAAGGAAACCAGAAATACCCAGAAATCAAGTATTCATTTTTCAGACAGACCTGGCCTGGGTTGCTCCTGAAACAACTAACAAACAGCATTCAAGCAGTGAAATTAACCAGAAATGAAACCCAACAGCCCAACAAGGCAAAAAGATAGGGAAAAAAACTTCAAGGGAAAATCAAAATCCACATGGCTGCAATGGCAGTGAAGGGAACAAGGAAGATAAATGGATGGTATTAGAGAATGTCTGTGGAGATGAAGATGGGGTGTCTGGGAAATTGAAGTGGTAAATGGGTTTCAAAAGAATGTTCTTGTTTTCAATTACAATATAATAGATGAGTTTGGGTTTGGGTATGGGAAAGAAGGAGGTAGTTGAAAAAGGACCACACATTAACACACACATTACATTACCTGAGACACTAAGTACAGTGATAATTAGAGGCATTTACTACACTCTGCTTGCTTTTAGTGCTTTGAGTGTGTGGTGATGTTCTGAATTTTACAGACCAGTACAATTGTGGGAAGTTGGGTTGGTTCAATTTCTTTCCTTTCTTGTGTTAAATGTGATAAAGGACAAGGCTTGACTGGGTGGAGAGACAGTAACAGAGCCAGGGGAGTGAAGAAGGAAGAGAAGAGTCTAATAAAATACACAAGTTGGTGGATGAGCTGCTGGTATTCACATGTTGCTTCTTTCTTTTTCTTTTTTTCAATCTTCTTCTCTCTCCCCTTTGTACTTGTTATTTGATTTGTTTATTAAGGTAAAAGGTTGATGATTGATGGCCTGAACTCTTTTTTCTTCTTCTTTTTGTCTAATTTAGGACTCAATTCACTCTTCCTAATGTAAAATGATGTTACTACAGCTAAATTGGGAACTAATGTTTGTTTTAAATACATTTTATCGGTGATACCAACACTATGATGAGACTAAAACTTGATAATTATGAGACTATTTAGACGTTTTAAACCGCTTGATTTGATGCATGTTGATTTTTAAAATATCATGATGCTCATGCTCGGGCTCTCTCCAGTCCTCCTCCTTGTCCTACTTGCATGCCACATGTATATGCATCACATACTTTTGATTAGAGCAAGCAATTCGTGTTGTAACACAACATGCGACACAAAATTAACGTGTTTCAGTTCACACATTTTATAATTAGTGTCGTGTTCGTGCTGGACCTTTCAAACACACACGATTTAACTAGTCGTGTTGCGACACGCCCAACACACTCACTTAAAGTATAATTGTAAATTAGTTCTAATAACGTGTTGGTTGTTTCGCATCAAACATGTTGCTCAAATTGTGTTATGTCGTATCAACATGACCTATTTATATATTGTGTAAATTAATGTGTTTGTCTTCGTATTTGATCGTGAACTTTCAATACAACTTGCGAGCACGAATCTTCTAGCCCTGCGTTTAATGTATTGCCACATGGAACAAAAACAAGAGAACATAATATAACATGAAGGTAGTGTTGGTGTTGCTGGTTCTGTGTTAAAAAGGCACAAATGATGGATAGATATAGTTGAAAATTAATGAATGAGTTATATAACCTAGGACAATAATTGGAGTGAGATTTTTCATGATTTACTATATGGATATAGGTACAAGTACAAAGATGCCCCCACAACAACAACACAACACAATACAAATCAGAAAAATGAAACACTATAAAGATGAAGCATATATTGTACCAAGAATCCAAGAATCATGTGGGTTTCAAACCTTAAAAAGCAAGCTCACTTGTGTGGAAGTTAGTGAAACTCACTTTTATGATTTACCACACCAACTTTCAAATCAAATCTCCCTTCATCAACTTCAATACAATACCACATTTTTACAGCATTTCCAAGCTTCAACTTTGAAAACATCACCACCTCGGGAACCAGAACTCGCAGTATCTGATCGATTTTGAGTTGGATCGGTTCGAACAAAGTTGTACATTTTATTTTAAAAGTAAAATTTGTCTCGATTTGTGGTAAAAAAATCTGAATAAAACTCCTTTCAAGTCAGATTCAGTTTTTCCTAATCGAATCTAAACAAACTTAATCCAATCCCGACATTGCCACCAACTAGCCAGCTAGTGCCCTTTGGCAATAAACAACAAGCTGAATTGGTGGACTAAATTTTGGCACCATTAGCAAATACTTCTAAAATTGATTAGTACAAAACAGAAACCATTAAGAAATAATTAACAGCACTAATCATTCAAACAAGAACAACAATAGTATACTAACAAAGATTCGGCGCCATCAAATAAATATCATAGGATAGTACTAGAGACAAAAACACAATAAACCACTCAGCAAATCCAGCATCAGTGTACAATGCAAGGAAGAGACAAGGTCCATTTTTTTTATGGGGGAAAAGCAAAAGAAATTATGTAGTAAATGGTTTGTATGGGCAAAGATATATGTAGCTACAAAGACAAGAAAATGACTACTAAAATATAGGTGGACCACTTGTATTATAATTAAAGGTAGAGACTTGTTTGTTCATCAATATTGAAAGGTACCTACTATGTACCTACATAAACAAAATTACTTCAATTTTTACATTTAGAATAAGGCTATTAGCTACTGGCTAGTGTAGAGTTATCAATTAGATGCGACAATTCGAATTTTGAGTTTAAAATTTAGAGTTTGAAAATATTGAAACGTATTTGGGTATGATTCAAAAGATGTTCGGATGAGATTAGAATTTGGATCTTGTAGTAAAATATGCAGATTTGTTTAGTTCAATTTGATTCGTCCTGTATTTTTATAGGATAAAATTAATTTGCTTACAAATTTGTTTGATCAAATCGGTTTTGGGATTTCGATCTAAATGATTTAGATGAATGATAGGTAAATAATGAAGTAGAGAGGCTCGGATTCCTTTGTGATTGAGTAGCTTTGCAAAAGCATTCAACAAAGTTGCCAAACAAAATAAAAGGCTAAAACACCAATATTGATTCTTCTTCTTTTTTTCCATTAAAGCCAATAATCACTGTAAATGCTATTGGGCCCTCACAATAGAAAGGCCCAATGAGTTAGCGCATTTATAGATGGGCCTCACGGCTCTTTTAATGCTGGGCCTGGTACGGTTATGATATTAAAATCATCACAACCATAATTGATGGCCTCGCTCAGTCACCGGATCTGACAATTGCATATGATGGAGCCCAAGTTCATGTTCATTTAATAAAGAACCGAGCTTTTTTGCCTCCACAAGCCGGTTTGTTTATTATTTAACAGTTTTTTTTTTTTTGAAGGGGTATGTTTATCTTATTAATAACTGGAAATCCGAAA
>JAYMTF010001049.1:0-26883 GCA_036897485.1 Pelargonium nanum | reverse complement strand
TTAACCACCACTTACCGGACCCTAGCCGTCACAAACGAAAACAATCACCGCCTCTTTAGATACCATAATGGTATTACTCTCACGCAAGAGACACGTCTGCTCCGATTCGAGAGCCGCCGCAGCCGCCAAAGAGCCGCCGCCTAGGGTTTTTCTCTCAAGGAGCCGCAATTGTCATTTAATTATACATAAAATATTGATAAAAAAATAAACCGGAAGACTTACTATTTAGTAATTTATTTTCTTCAGGTTTCATTTATTGGTTTTTTTTTACAGCCACTTAGGTAGATCTTAATTTTGAATTATAGATTTGAAAATAAAATTGAAAGAAATTTTAACTTGTTATAACATTTGACAAGTAATTACTTGGAGATTTATGAAGACAAAAAAATATATTAGATAAACCACCAAGCGCGTGGGTCAACTGGTAAGGAGTTGTTACAGCTTAACTTGAGATCTTAAGTTTGAGTCTCAGGGAATGCAGCTGCGTTAAAATTTGGTAGGGAGAGCTTTGCCGCCCTTGAGGTCCTACCCGGCTCGAATGAGGATTAGTCTGAGCGTAGTAGAACGACTTAAAAGTGTTAACCGCGAGTTTGCGAACCCGTTCAGGAATCTTATGGTTTATAGAAAAAAATATATATTAGACAACATATTTTCCACATTTTTATTTGTATATTAAAATATTGTGGCCTACACTAGATATTTATTTTTGTGAAAATCCAGCCTACTAAAATACAGCAAAATAATTTTTATGAGATCATGACTATGAGTTTGTGTGGCAATAAATTTGAAATAAAATAAAATATTTTCACACGATGAGAATGCCTTTTTAGAGATTTGGTGGGTCCAAATTTGGATTATTATGATATCACCATCCATGTTTATCATAAAGTTTATGATATCTCCATTAATCTAATCATGATATAATTTTAATAAAATAATAAATTGGTGGACCATCTTATTTATCCCACCACTATATATTTATTCCAATGTTTATCATAAACTTTATTGACTAAAAGTATCCCTGTAAAGTCAAGAGAATATATCTCAAAAGCTACTTACTACTAAAAATGGACACGAAAAGTAATATATTATACATTGTTAAAAATTATATTTTATATTATTTGTAACATGTGTATTTATATAAAATTTATATAATCATGTTGACCGACCACTTTAATAAAACTGAAAAACCCTTATAGTGTGTTTGAGAACCATCAGTTCATTTGAAATGTTGGATTTGAGCCAAATGAGGTGTTTAGTAACTCCAAGAATTTGGATTTGGATTTGAGTAAAATTCAATAGCATTCAAAACATGTTTAGATTATGAGATTTCGTATGACAATTTTTACTTGTGATTTGAAATTATATGGTTTTCCAAACATTATATTTATATTTGAAATACAATATTTCAAATCCGAAATTTCAAATCACGAATTTCAAAACAAATTCATGTTCTTTAACGCAACCTTATTGTTTTCCATTTGATTGATCTGTTTCATTGTTTTTCTTCTCCTACTAGCACTTCAGCAAGACAACAGGGAACACGGATTTTCCATATTTTCCTGAATAAAAAAATAGTGGCATATTTAATTGAGGCCCACGTTGGTCTACAATCCATGAAACATGGGCTTTTGGGTAATATTATCATTGGGCCTCATAGCCCATCCCTTAATTGTCATCTAAACGAAAAGTACTATTGGGCCTACAAGAGGTAAATTTGAAGGCCCATTTAGCTTGTTTACTGTAAGATTCTTTGAAGCTAGGCCCATTGATATGTAGTTTGGGATTTATAGTATTTTTTCTTCTAATAAAATATACAGTAGATGTTATCAATATTTCGATTAGTGGTAGTAAAATTAACAAAAACACCCTTTCAGAGTTTTTGAATTTTTATTCTTATTGAACTACTTTTTGTTAGTATTTTTTTTTAACAGATACTTTTTGTTAGTCTTAAAGTAATTTAGACAATATAATAATAATAAATTATGAATATATTCATAAATCACCTCATGATAATGGAAAATTAATCATATGGACCCTTCTCATAATTGGGCAGGCCTATTAATAATGTACATGATTGATGGGTTTAAAGCCTAACTTGAGGCCATATCTTAACTAACATTCCATTTATCTTTAAAGAACATATGCAAAAAGTTAATGCCAGGTTAACATAGCTAAATTATTTGACAAATTATCAGAAAACTTTTTGCAGAATCTACTCATTTTTGGAATATGATAATGGGAGATGGGTTGGACACATCACAGACCCTACCACACACAACTTTAATAGTTGAACTTGCAACATCTCATAGCAGTGCAGCTAAAATAGTCACAAAAACACTTATATCCAAAACCAACTTTAATTGTTGAAGTTGCAACATCTCAAAAAAGCAGTGTAGAGCTAAAGTAATGCAACATCTACATCCATTCCTCAAATCCAAAATCAGAAACAAACCAACAACAATAAGACCAATTTCCTTGTGTAAAGTGACATGAAACAATGAATTTAGAAAAGATCTGTTGTTATTATAAAATATGCAAATGTACATGTTTTTGGTCACATGCATGTGACTATCTCCAATGGTGAGTAAATTTAGACATCAACTGCCTATGTATTAGTATACAATATTAAACAATAGCCATGTTTCTACTTCTCTACATAAATACTAACCTATGGTGTATGGTATGGAAAATATACACATTCTCTTGTAATTAAAGCTAGATCAAAATCCAAAAAGAAAATCTAGCAGCCATCTTACATTTCATAGTCTTCAACGGATGCGGTTTATATGAGCAAATGGCTCAGGGTTGGCTTTAGGCGCAGGTTTGGCCACTTCTGGGGCCCCAAACACATTCCAAAGCCTCAAGGTTTCATCAGCTGCAGCAGACGCTACTGTACATCCATCTGGGCTCTGCACAAATATTTCAAATCAGTAGTGAAAAGGACACAAACATTGTTTAAAGGATACCATAACCGGATACTGTTCACAGTATTTAATCTCAATTTTAGTACCTGAGCCATGAACAGAACTCTGGAGGTATGGCCAGTGAGCTCTGCCATCTTCACCATTGATGGATACTTCCAAAGAGTGAGCTGGTTCTGGGTGAATCCATGAGAGCTAAGCAGCTCGCGTTCGTTCTTGTTCCACAGCAAGGAGCAAACTTGAGAACCGGTGTCAATTGAGTTCAAGCACGCACCAGTGTGTGTGTTCCAGAACTTAATACACCGATCACTGCCACCTCCACCAGAGGCTAGCAAGTTAGCCTGGAATGGACACCAAGCAAGAGCTTTCACTGCGGCAGTGTGATCTTCAAGCCGGTGGAGCCACTGTGTTGGTGAACTTGAAGACGCATGAGATCTGTCCCATATATGAAGAAGATTGTCATTCCCTCCACTTGCCAATTGTTGGCCTGAGGCTGACCATTTTAGCCCGCACACTTCTTGGTGGTGTCCCCTATAAGTTTCAACTATGTGTGACCTTACTCTAACATCATTGTTGACGATTCTACCATCCATCCCTCCTGTTGTGAGTATGTGATTGTTCCAAGCCAATGAACCAACTCGCTGTCTGTGGCCACCTTTTAGTGTTCTTAGCTGAAAAGGTACAATCACATATATCAGAAATCACAATCAAAATTAATTGTCTAGGACAAGAAAGGGACAAATAAACATTCAAGAAAGAGAGTACATACCAATCGATTAGCGGTAGAATCCCATAACTGAACTTCAGAGTTGTTCAAGCCAACTGCAATGTGTCGTCCATCAGGAGCCCAACTGACACTGGTAACAGGGCCAGTTTCATCATCAATGGTGACAAGTTCGGAGGTAGAACCATTGGATGCATCCCAGAGATATACAGTGCTTTCAAGAGCAATAGCAAGAACATTGCTGCTTCCCCAATCCAGCAAATTCAAGTAGTAATCATCCACAAGATCAGGGGCATCCAGTGTCCTCTCAGAAGTCTGTAAAATTGTACAATTAGATCACAACATTGCACACTATAAACAACTACAATAAAACAGTGAAAGAGAATGTTATCTGTAAACTCTCAGAATTCTGTAAAAGCATGCAATTGGAATACTATTATCCACAGTAAAAACTATAACAAAACAGTAGAAGAAATTAAAGAAAGTGCATGTATTGTTAGATGGAAATTATCCATATTGTGAAAATATTGTTCAGCTAAACTTTATCATGAATGTCATGCTTAAATTTTACACAAAATCTATATTTTCCTAATATCACTAGATTATTGGACTATAGACTGGCAATTGGCATATACCTGAGGAATGCTTCGTCGGGGCTTGGTGGGTTTCGATTGCTGAAGAGATGATGAAAACGAGTCTTGTGGGAATGGCTCAACTGTGGTGGGGGGTTTGTTCTTGAATGCCAATATCCGAGTCCGGTTCATGTTCAAGGCCTCGGCCAATTGCTTCTGATAAGCTTCCCTAGCTGGAGAGCTAACCGCCGGGTTTTCTTTGTTCTTTCTTCCTTCTGTCAGCATGTAGTGAGCATAGTCAAAGTCCATTGCAGAGCGATTTGGTATGAACCTATCCAGCTGTAAACAAGAATCCAAATATAATCAGAAACTCCCATCAAGAAATACTAGGGTTCTGCCAGGAAACTGGCTGCTGAGTAAGGAAGTGTGTGAAAAATTCAACTACACAACTAAATTCCAGAAAATTATACTATTGAAACAAAACATACAAATCCTCCATTTTCCTATCAACCAAACAAAGGGTCACGGATGGAATATTTTACATCTCATGCAGAGAACAAAAAAACCCTAATTTCAGATACAATCTGCCCATTAAAATTCCAACCCTATAATTTTGTAATTTTTGGCTACATAACTAAATTGGAGAAGATTGTTTAAAAAAAAAAAAAAAAAAACAGGCGAATCCTCCATTTTCCTATCAACCAAACATCTCATACAGAGAAAAAAAAACTAATTACATACAATCTGCCCATTAAAATTCAAGATGGAAAATCAAGATCCGAAACAAAGTTTATATACAAAAATGAACAAGAATATGAAATTCTTAGAAATCCACTTACATTTTCCCGAGAGTTTCTTCTGTGGAGAAACTGCTCTTGAAGCGGGAGCCGAGTTTGGGCTTTGTTTGAAGAACTCATCGATCCTGCATCCATATCGTTAGTGCAATAAAGCGAGAGAGAGAGAGAGAGAGAGAGAGAGAGAGAGAGAAACAACCAAATTAACAAGAAAAGAAGCCTGCAAAGACCCACAAAACCAGATCAAACACAATGCGAAAGCAAATATATGTATGTATATGTAAATGAACCAGAAAGTAGAAATCAAGAGAGGATATAGAAAATCCTGCAGATCGCTGATCGCTAGAGCGCTTTCTTGTCGATCGTCGAGAGCTGATCGAGAGAGAGAGAGAGCTGTGAATTGAGAGAGAGTCGCAGAAAATTGAGATTCAATTTTTGACGTTAGGGCTTCAATTTTGAATAATTTATACGCGAAAGGAAAGAGACGTTGTAAATTGGTTTGACCAATATGCCCTTCCATGAATCGCTTGCTCTAGTTAAACATCTTGGGGGTGTTTCGGTAATTGGTTGATTGTCTTTTTTGGGGTCCGTTTGGCCCTCAAAACTTGTTCCCAAAGTTTTTAGTTATTGCCTTTATCTGAATTTATTTATTATACATTATTTAAAAGAGAAAAAATCTTGGTATATTAGAATGAAAAATGATTGCTTACCCATTAAGCTTAAATTTTTGTGAAAATAAATAAAATCATTCAAGGCTCATTAATTTTGGATATTTTAGTGTATTGGCAGAATTGACTATTTCTCAAGACCAAGTCAAATACTAAAAATTATTGAGAAGAAAAAATGGTGGGACCTTATGAGAAGCTTCTAGCATAGCAACAATAACTCTAAGAAAGAGATGCAAACAATTTAAAAATGTATGCATGTCTTCTCCAAGTGGAAGGGCAGTTCTCTTCATCTTCTCTCCTTTGTCACTCAACATTCAACATCAATCAATCTTTACATGTTCTTGATTTAATATTTGAAATATATCAATTTTCTAGATGTAAATTAATGTAATATGTCATTTTATAAATATTTGTAATGAAAATGTGATTTTTTTATTGTATAATCTTTCAACATGTTCAACATAAGTTTACCAACCAAGTGTTCAACTCGGACTTCGCAGCATGACTCTCCAATAATGTTCGTAATCCAACAAATGTTTTTCATCCTCATGCTCAACCTTGATGTCGCGATATCAAGATCCATTTCGTGACATGTCTCCCTAAAAATGTTGAACATAATCCAACCAAAACTCCTTAACCTCATCAACGGTGCGGCATGACACCTCAAAAATATGTTTAGCCTCAACCATTAGGCATCAGTCTTCAACCTTAAATGTCGCTACATTGAGATCATATATTTTCGTAATATCTGACATTGGTCGTCGTCTCCTCACATTCTTTTAGTCCATCACTTGGGCAAAGGATTCCACTCTCGCGTCTCCTTCATCCACTTGAAGCAAGGCTATTGTGAGGACCCTCCAAAGAACCAAAATGAACTCATTCACTTGATTACAAAATTATTCACACTTTACGAAATTGAAAAGAAATAGAACATAAATGTGTTACCTTATGGTAACCCAAACAATTTTAGGCTTCTAGATTTATATTATTTATGACTTTTCATCTAAAAAAATTGAAAATTAAAACATCTATTCTTTTCATTATTCTTTTGCAATCAATGAACAAAATCAATCATGGAAACATTACCAATGACCATAGTCAATATTATAATATGGACCTGAACACTTAAACAACTGAAATTCATATTAACAAATTATTGATTCAGATCAAATCGGAAGAACACGTTCTCAAATTTGTTCTATAACCCAAAATTCTTATAAATGAACTTTATTTAATTGAGTCCAAATAAATCTGATCCGAACTTAACACTCGAAAGTGTCACCTCTAGAAATGACTCTTCACTGCTTGGAGTCAATAATTGAACTCCACTTTTGTCAAAGATCCCAAATGTTAAAAAAAAAATGTACCCTATAAAAAAATAAAATAACATATTTACTTAAATTAAAGTGTCTATAATTGGTGTAAAGAAAAAAAATTAGTAAAAAAGCAAAAGGATTAAAAAATTGACCAACCAATCAGGACCGTGTGATTGCTTAATGAAATAGAGAGACGATTGATTCAGTTGAGAGCTCCGACAAACCTCCCTCCAACAAAACAAAGAGATCATCACAACCAGAAATAGTTTCTCTCTCTCCTTCCCAACTATTATTACCGCATTTGATGCTCTCAACACCAAATTCCACTCCCCCAATGCGATCTTCTCAATTAAAACTAATTTCCCAATTCCACTTTCAAAATTTAGGGTTTCCAAATCCCTCCCTCTCCTTTCATTTTTTTTTCCTTTTCCATTTTTCATTTTCCCTTCCTCCAACCAGCAATTCAATCCGTTACCGATTCAATTGATCATTAATTGATCATTGCTGTTGTTGTTGCTGTCTGCGATCCCCCATCGCTGGCTTTGATTCCTCCACGCAACGGTTCCTTATTGTTGTCGATGGTAGCAGCTGCCCCTGAATTTTCTCTGGAAATCTCGTTTTTCCGGGAAAATTCACCTTAGTGTGGAGCTAGCTAGCTTTTTTTTCCCCTCAATACCGACGCTGAAGGTAAAAACCAAAACCTACATATCTGGAAATTTATTTATGCATATGCTTTTTATTTGTTTCTTTTATCATTTTCCGGGAAAATTGGTAGAGTTTATGGATTTGATCGATTTAGATGGTGAGCTGACGTTTGGTTTACGGTGTGTTTGTATTGTTTCGTGGTAGGAGTTTTGTTCTGCATATGATTTGTTGATCTGCGGGGAATGATTGCCGGCGATTGGAAGAGGAAGGGAAAATTATCATTTAAGGCTACAGATTCAAAGGAGAGAGAGGATTTGGAAGCTCCGAAGTTTTAATAATCTCTGGATTCTTGATTTGGTATTTTTTACCTAGATTTTTTACCATTGTTCTTGAGTTTTATTGTGTGTGGATGCGAGTTGGTACATGGATTCGGAATCGTGTTCTGCTCCATCAGTGGCAAAATGTTGTAGTTGTGGATGTAGTTGTTCTTCTTTGATCGGTAGCTCGTCAGGCGGGGCTTGGCTTCGGTCTGTGAAACGAAAATATAATGAATTTGAGACTGGGAACCGGTTCTTCATTCCTGGTTTTGATATTTTCAATGTTGCCCGAGTCCAAGTCGAGACTGAGTGTGCTGCGTTACGGGAGACAGTTAGCAGCCAACAACAAGCAATACAGGATTTGTATATTGAACTTGAGGAGGAGAGGAATGCTTCATCATCGGCTGCAAATGAGGCTATGTCAATGATATTGAGATTGCAGAGGGAGAAAGCAGAAATTCAGATGGAGTCTCGGCAGTTCAAACGCTTTGCAGAGGAGAAATCAGCGCATGATCAGCAAGAGCTTTCGTTAATGGAGGATTTGTTGTATAAGAGAGAGCAGGCCATTCAGTCTCTGACATGTGAAGTGCAGGCTTATAAGCACAGGATGCTGAGTTATGGGCTCACTGAATCGGAGGCAGATGGAGAGAGGAGTGCACGTAGTCATAACCAAAGTATGCATGACAACTCCGAGGCCCAAGATGAATTCCCAATCTATGATTATCCACCTCTAAGATGCAACACAAATGAGTCTCACTCACATTTTGAAGTTGATAATGATGTAGTTGATGTTGAGAAGTATGCATTTGGTGAGACACCTCGAGACCATTTGAAGAATTTGGAGTATAGGATTGGCCAAATGGAGAGTTCTCCCAGTTCAAATCAGCTGGATGGGGAACTCTCTAATGGAAAAAACACTTTAGAGAAGGTGATAGTTGGACATTCTCCTAGGCGGACGAGACATTCAAGGCGGTATTCCACTGAGAGCACGAATTCGTACGTGGGTTTGGCTAAAGAATCTGCTTCAGATCTTGCAGCTGAATCTCCTTTGCGCAACAGTAGCTTCAAGAAAATGGATTACTTCTCACATCCAGAGGACTACAATCCGAGAAAGTTGGATAATGTGTCAGAAGTTGATGATGACATGATGAGTGACAGAATTTATACAATTGATTCTATCCATACCGGGGTATCCTATAACGGTCTTACAGAACCCAAGGCAGGAGTTGGGATTTGTGAAGATTATATGAACACCCCGAAAGAGTCACTGAATCGAGTCGATGTTAGTGATCCCGATGTCAAGAAGCTGTACATGAGGCTTCAGGCACTTGAAGCTGACAGGGAGTCTATGAGGCAGGCAATTATTTCAATGCGGACTGATAAAGCACAACTGGTATTGTTGAAAGAAATTGCTCAACAGTTGTGCAGAGACATGACACCCGAAAGACGCTTGCCAGTGAAGAAGGCACCTGTTAGAAGTGTTTCCTTCCTTTCAATTTTTAAGGTAAATCTTGTTATTTTAGTTGTTTATTCACGTCAGTGCATACATTTTTTTTTTTTTTTTTGGATTGATTGCCATGTATACCTGTAGCTCGTTACTGCACCATTCATTTGGGTAATTTACCAGAATTGTATGTTATTCTACTCTTTTGTTCTTCATCTTTATCTTTCAGGGCCAAAATAGCTTGTTGATATCATTTTCATTATTATATAGCTCTTCCCCGTACACCTCCGAGATAATTTGTCACTTAACCTTTTGTGGATAGTGAACCCATTTAGCAGAAGATTAGTATGATAACTGCAACATAAAACTCACCTAGTTTATTTCTTTCTGGCTTATTAGTTGCGTTCTAATTTATCTCTTCTTGCAGTCAGAATAATATGTTTCTCTTTTGTAACCTACTCCGAGCAAGTTTAGCATTTTATGTTCGTCTGCATTCTTTTTTTTTATCATTTGATTTCGTTATTAGAATCTTTTATTGCTGATGTTTAAAAGGTTCAAATCATCATAACTTGAACCTTCATTGCCGTTGCAGCTGTTGACTTGTTTCTTTTTTGTTCTGTGTTGTTCAGTGGGTTATGTCTTTTATCTTCTGGAGAAAGAAAGCTCGCCGAAGCAAGTAAGTTGTTTATTATTTGCTTCTTTTCTGTAGTTAATGCATTTGGAATTTTGAAAATCTGCATATACTATGGCACTTTTATTAGAACAAATGAGACTGTAAAGTGCATAATAAACCGCTACCTAACCACATGCTCATACATATTGGAGCATACACACATACTTTCAAACATTTGCATTCTCTATCAGTAGTCTTCTTGATGGCGAACAGGTGATTGATCTAGTCGGGTGCATTTGTAATGCAATGCAGGTATATGTTTGGGCTGACACCCAACAACATGGGTTTGCTGATGCTTCTCGACAAAAACCCTCACATGAGGCAGTGGAGATGTCTTTCAAGTACACAAGTTTGAACTCAATCCCAAAGTCGAAGCGTTTGCCCCTACCTACATGTGAACAACATCAAATGGATTAGAATCGATCACACTACTTTACTGCCCTCAATTTTCATCTTCATTTTCGGTATTTTTTGGTTGCTGCAGAATTGGGTGTTTTGTGCAGTGTTTGTTCATTTAAGTGTCTGATTTGCCCGGATTGAGAATATGGTTTTTTTCTTCTGGTTTGTTGACGGGTAGATCATGGTTTACAGTATATATAGCCATGGCTTTCTCGCGTAGTTTGTTGCAATTCAGCTCAAGGAAGGTGTCGACTTGGCACCGATGGCTTGTGTATAGTAAAGATTCTTGTATGATTTTCCTTCTTTTTTTCTTTATGCAGTCCCTTTATATTGTTTGTTTCCATGAATAGCATCCATCTTTAGTGTAGATATATGAATCTTTTTATTTATTTATCAGTAAGCGTATAAACACCGAGATTCGAATGCGAGACCTTGAGGAAACAAGTGAAATCAACACTCGCTCTAAATGCTTGTGTAGATATATGAATCTGAAAGTGTTGGGCATGTCTACTCTATTTGGCTCAAATTGTTGAGCAGGCTTTGTTTGACTAGTGACCTTTTCAATTTAAAGTTGGCACGTATGTTTTGAAGTGGGAGGTTGATTTGCAATTGAGTCATGCTTCTAGATTCCTCTATTTCATTTCCTTTTGGAAAAATACAAAACCATATCTAATTCGCTGAAAGAGGTACTTAATGGTTGAGATTCAATCAAATATGTAAAATGTTGATACGTCACGCTTAAATGAAATTGTGAAAGCTAAGTGTCTGTTTGGATCCGTTCAGAATGTGTCTGGATTGAAACATCTTGTCTCATCAAAATAACATCATTTAAATATTTCATTTTGATTGTAGACAAAATTAGAATCATTTTGTTATATTGTAAGCATGTGTGATCTCACACCATTTAGATACTTTTTTCCCGTTTGTGTGACCTCACATGATTTAGATATTTTATTTCTCATTGTCAATAAATGTCGTAGCATCTTAGAATATCGTAAGCATGTGTGGCCTCTAAATGGATCAGATCAAGTGTGTCAATTAAATACCAACTCAAACGTGTTAAGTTGCAAATCACTCCAATAATTTGAAGCTTGACTTTTATGTTTGCTTCAACTTGTACAAAAATAAAAATGATAGGGACTAATGGTTTGTAACAATTTTTTTTTTTTGGGTAAGATTCAATATTTTAAACATAAAATTACTCTTTTGACGCAACTACACTACGAAAGAAGTGGAACTGGAATGCTTGAATCCAAACATGATTAGATCATTGAAATATTTATAAGCTGAAATCATTATCATTTGTACGAATGTAAGTTCTCTTTTATTTTTATTTATAGACGATATCGCTTTAGAGAGGCTCGAACCGAGATGTCACAGAGGATTCAAAATGTCTTAAATCGTTTTACCCAAATTGGCATAATCTCTTACTTATAAAATAGATTACTAGAGGGGAAAAAATGGCCCATTGGCCCAAAGCCTATGGGCTTTTGAAAAAAAAAGAGTAGGAAAACAACCGCAGAAACGAAACGCGTTTCTATTTCTAAAACCCTTCAAAACTCTGCTACTTCTTCTCATTTCATCATCTGAAACACCGGCGCCAAAAAAGTCTCCGACAATGTTTCGATGCAAGAGCATGTTGTCACAAACAATGAAGCGAAAGCAGAAGAGCAAGAGAAAAGGCAAAAACAAAACCAGAACCAAATCCGTTTCCAGGAAACAAGACCCCATTTCCGAAACACAACAATCTGTGCATTCAGAAGAAGAATTAGAATTAGAAATCGACGAAGACGAAGAGCAACGTTTCAGTCTCAAAAGCTCTGCTCATTCCCACACTCATGGAGTCCAGCCACTGGGAAATTTCTATCTCAATCAATGCTCAGTCAACTCCAGAAACACAGGCCTAGGTAATCTCCAAATTCTGACTGATGAGCTTGTTCTTGAAATTCTAGGGCTTTTAGATGGGACCCAATTGGGGGTTTTGGCTGCTGTGAGCAAATCTTTGTATGTTTTCACCAACCATGAGCCTCTTTGGAGAAACCTTGTATTGGAAACTCTTAAAGGTGGGTTTTTGTATAATGGGTCATGGAAATCTACTTACATTGCTGCTCATTGTCCTTCATTTGATGTTTCTAGCATTGGTGTTTCTGGTTTGAGGGTTAGGGATTTTTATTCGGATTATCTATTTCAGAGCTGGCTTTGTGCTAATCTTGAAATGAAACCGGAATGGCTTGAGAGGGATAATATAATTAGAAAGAAGGGCGTTTCGGTGGAAGAGTTTATTTTGAAATTTGAGGAACCGAATAGGCCTGTGTTGTTGGAAGGATGTATGGATAGTTGGGTTGGATTGGAAAAATGGGATAGAGATTATTTGGTTCAAGTGTGTGGAGATGTACGGTTTGCGGTTGGGCCAGTGGAGATGAAGCTTGAGGATTACTTTAGGTATTCGGATCAAGTGAAGGAGGAGAGACCGTTGTATTTGTTTGACCCCAAATTCGCTGACAAAGTTCCGGTTTTGGGGAAAGAGTATGAAGTTCCGGTGTACTTTAGAGAGGACTTGTTTGGAGTTCTAGGCAATGAGAGACCCGACTATAGGTGGATTATAATTGGGCCAGCAGGGTCTGGTTCGTCGTTTCATATTGATCCTAACTCAACATCCGCTTGGAATGCGGTGATCAGAGGATCGAAGAAGTGGGTCTTGTTCCCCCCTGATGTGGTTCCCCCAGGGGTGCATCCGAGCCCAGATGGTGCAGAGGTCGCGTGCCCCGTGTCAATAACGGAGTGGTTCATGAATTTTTATGGTGCCACAAAAAATTGGAAGAAGAAACCTATTGAATGCATTTGTAAGGCTGGAGAGGTTATCTTTGTGCCTCGAGGATGGTGGCATTTGGTGATCAACTTGGAGGAATCTATTGCCATTACTCAGAATTACGTCAGCAGGTAGTCTTTCTTTATTTATATTAATTTGTTGTGTAGCTTAGAAATGTCGGAAATATGTTTACAAGCATTTCATCTACAATGTGAGTTGTGGGGAGAAGGAGAACTCAAATGTTATTACTTTTCTGGTTTCATATGCTTTAGGCTTAGTTCACTACAACAGGAATTGCTTTCTCTTTTCTTTTGATTTTCCTCGCCATTTTTTATTCAATCTGCAAGAGGTAATGTTTCTTTAGTCTAGTTATACTTATAGCAGCAACACAATCATTCACAAAATAGTTTCAAAATTAATCTTTAGACAACAATGTTTGTTGCTGAAAATGACTTCACAATTACAGAACATTGATCTATGGCATATTATAGTTTGTTAATGTTGTTTGTGAAGTAGCTTCTTAGCAATATTATTCTCAAACGATTTGCATCGTTGAAATAATTGTTTCTTGTTCTGTTGCAGGAGAAATTTGTTGGATGTGTTGGATTTTCTTAAGAAGCCTAATGCTAGTATGCTTGTATCTGGAACAAGGGACAGAGTGAACTTGTATGATAAATTTAAGAATGCTATCGAGGTATCTTTCCCCGGAGTTATCGATGAGTTGGCGCAGAAAGCAAAAGAAAAAGAAGCGCTGGAAAAGAAGCCTTCCTTCTGGGACACAGTTACAGACTCCAAGGTGGGTGCTTTCAAGTTTTCCTTTTGAAAGGAACATCCAAGAGTACCAGAACGAGGATTGCCGAACAAGTATAATGTTGCCCACAATGTTCTTTTCGCTGCCTTCATCGTTTTAGTTTTACCGTGATTTAGGAATGTTAAAACAATTTTGACATTGTCTGATTATCAGAGAGAGGAAGCCTTATTGCAAATGTTGATTATTTGAATATGCATTGTTGTAACCTATCATTCATTTGACCTGATTAGTTTGATATTCAGTTCTTATTTGGATTGAATGGTAAACATGGAGAAGATGACTGAAGGAATCAGACATTTGATTTGCAAATTTTTGGAAATGAACTTTCCATTTATAGAGTATTAGAGCTTGTTTGTTAACTATGATAGAGTTTCTCTCTTCCTATTGACCCTGCCATCATATGAGAAATTTGGGTCCAAAATGTTTTCATTTTTTTCATGTCAAATGACATTATATTTTATACACTTATGTTTCATTTTGTTTATGAATATACAAGTCATTCAAGTTCTGTTTGTAAAATTAGAAGAAAAAAAAAAGAACTAGTCAATCTTTTCTTGACTTAGACTAAGCTAAACCAATACTACATTAAAATATTTCAGTATATCTTCTGCCCAACAAATTTGTAGAAGTGGAGTAATCCGATGAATTTAGATTTTCAATGAATTGTCATACCTTAAATCAAATAACTTATGACTTAAACTCCTTGTTCTCTCGTGGAATTAGATACATATACAATAATTTTTATACATGTTTCTTTTTTCTTGTTTTTTTTAATTGGCCAATCAAGTAATGGAATATGTTGACCAACTAATTGAACATGTCCAACTAACAAATGAATTAGTCGATCAACTTGTTGAATTGATTGACCAATCTTATGTTCATTCTTTTAGTTCAGGGATCAATTTAAAGGACAACTATTCTACATATTGCTACTGTGCTATTCTTACATGACTAGAACCACAAAGGCAGTGGTATTCAGTTTTTTTTTTTTCTTTCTGAAAATGACAATAACACCCTTTATACTCCAGCAGGAGTTATTGAGCCAAACGTTATCATTCAAATTAAATTACAAGCAGAGATTCGTAGTGAGGGAATATTTTATCCCGAACACACACTGATAATGATATTACATAGTTATGTCTTGCCAAGAGAACATGAAAACAAAATGTCATACAGGCGAAAGAGAAGCGATATAGGAACCATCTGAGTACTTCAAGCTCTTTAATGGACCCATGCTCAAGTGACGACTAATAGTGGCTTCCGGAATGCCATAAGTATGCTTGTCCCCTTGCACGCCGCCTTCTGGATCAGATTTGTCTTTAACTGTCCCGATAGCAACATTCAGGCCAATGGAACTCGGTTCTGTTGTAAAGCTGCAAAACCACAAAATGAAACCAATTTACCCGCTAAGTAGTAATTATGCATAGTTGTGCAACATCATAACCAACTGCATAATGTGTAGAACGTTCTCTTCTTCAGAAATGAGAAATACATGTGGCCTAATCTCGTGTTTTACATAGGACTGATGGGTGTCGTGGGCCTACCAGATTCTACTTTTTTTCTTTTTTACGGTCGTGACCTTTTTAGCCCGCTTATAAATGTATGCAACTACCTCAACAATTGTTGTTACTAACTACCAATAGATGTCTACAAGTGTCCAAAACACATGTATTTAAGACAAATGCACCAATACCTTCTCTTTATATATTATATGTTCAATGTAATATCAAAACCATTTTCTACATGGAAAGACTGAGTTGATTGCAAGGCCCTAAGGTTCAAGATTTAGAAAATGAAACGAGAAATCATTGTACATACCTTGCTTCAAAAGTCTTTCCTTCAGGACGTACGAGTGTGCACATAGCACAGATAATCCAAGGTGGTAAATATGCATCCTTGATTTCAATGCTACATAAGAGACCGGGAGATGAACTTGGAACAGATTCACCATCTCTAGCATTAGATCCTTTTGGAGTAACCACTTGATCAGCCCTTTTCATCTCCATGCATCTTACCTGCAAAACAAGAACCAGCAATTTTGCAAAAGAATCTACATGAGTGAGAGTCACGAGTACACTATGTCATCATTGCATGCCGCTGGGAGAAAGAAAAAAAAAAAAGACCATTCTAAGTCACAATATATAATGAATACTACAACTCGTTAATACAGAGTGTTGTTACAGTCAGAACATGTTACTATCCATGTAAAAGGTCACTGACACAGTGGTCATAAATTAATAGTACTCACTACGTCCCAAATTCTTGTATGCTTTGAAAGAAAGTTGTATGAATTACCAATAATATTACCTATAATAAGTTAGTATTTATTGAGTTTGTTACAATACATATTCATGGGGTTACAAGAGTAAACTTCTCAATTTTTCTCAAAATAGAAATCAAGACACTCATTTTGGGACGGATGAAGTATAAAACAAGAAATTAAGGTTTCAAGCAAAACGTTCCAACCAAGAGAGCGGGAGAGAGAGAGGTCAAAAGGAGGAATTCTCTTCAGCAACTACTAGATGAAATAACCCAGCAAAATAACTGCACAATGCACTTGACAATAACTAAATGATTGTTTTTCATCTTCTTTTTGGCAACAAGCAAGAAAACTGTCAAGCCAGGCATGAAAGCTTTGAAACCCATATATTATGCAAAAATAAGGTACATGCTGATTAAACCTACCTCTGGAGAAGAAACTGCAGCATTTTGGAATGGTACAGGTGAGTACAGTACAGGAACATCATCACTGGTCAATGATGTTATTAAGGATCTGAAACCAACCAAAAGAAAGGAAGCAAGATGTAATAATAAAACTGCAGAATGCACATAAATGTACTCAGCTGTAGTTATATGAACACTGAAACAAAATACTTCATATTACCAAGGACTTGTTTGATTGGATCAAATGAAGTGATGATAATTACATAATAAACCAATTTTTTACTGGTTTAAATTATCAAAATGACATAATCCAAACAAGCCACACACACACACACATTCTATAATCAGGGGCATACCGATAGTTTAACATAAAATCATATAATCCTTGCACACTTTTGTTTCCACTGAAGGCTAACAGAGATTGTGGGCTGTTATCCACATCAGGCATGGAGCTCCGCCGTCGAGTCTGCAATAATTTTGATGGAAAATAACCAGTGAATCATAGAGCACTGAAATATGACAGAAGACTTTGAATGCCTTTAGTATAACAAAAATAATTTCAAATGAGCTATAGAAAATTAATATGATGGAAAAGGCTCTTCCAGAAATAAGGTGTGCAAAAGGGATTTTGATTTTCTATTCACACCAGGTATAATCGCATAAGTTCAGTTGAGACAAATGATATGCAAGTAATCAAAATGATGAATGTACAGATGACAAACCTGGCCCAGATTATTTTTCTCGATCTCTGATAGCTCAACTAAATCCTCAGAAGTAACTTGCTCTATTTTAGAACGGCAAAGAGGCATAGAGAAACAAACATCCTGGTCCATCATTATTTACATAAACAATCAAAAAGTAAAGAGAGAAAAGCATGAAATCCCATTTGGTAAAAGAAAGAATATATTTTACATGTTCTCTCAAGGAAGACCTCATTCCTTTTGTTGACTGCGAGATATAAGCATTGCATGACCGTTTGTTTTGTCTCGAGTCATCACCGGCAGTGAACATCACCACAAAATGCGAAGTGCATACTAGAAAAAATTTCATCAAAAACACCAAATCAATGAATGGTATATGATGGTAAAGAACACAAGACTACACAAATGAACACTTTGTGCACAGTCAAACTCTGTTTCAATAAAATATGATTGTTGATATTCAAACCATTTTATGATTTTGCATTAAGATTCTAACAGATGGGTGTTAAATCATTTTGCAGCTATTTTAATTTACTTCTGTATCAGTAGCACATCATTACAAGCAAACTTTTCCTGACATACTAAATTATCAGTCTCTCGGCGAACTTCTATTCTCCTTCCCACTGACCATCAATAACAATTCAAGATCACTCATAAAAGTTGTACATAAAAGAAGCAGAATGGTTGTAATTCAGAAATTAATACAGATATTAAAAAGAGTACTAGTTGCATACAGGCAAAAATAAAAGAAAATGAGAAAAGGATAATCAAATTTTCTAGAGGCATGCATAATTAATGCAGAAAAGGTTTGTTGTTTGCAATTATGACCTAGTTTATAACAGTCAGAAATTTTCCATGGTTAGAGATGCTATTCTAATTGCACAAATAAGGTGATGAGTTGATACCATAAAAAAGATCACAGACACTCTTTCGGAGCATGTAGTATAGACTCCGAAATGAATCCTCCCATACCAGCAGTCTTTTTCTTAAGAAATCTGTTTCCACTGAATCAACAAAGAAAAATGTTGACAAGGGGACCTTAAGAAAAAATGAAAGGAAAGTGCAAGATAACCTTAAGTTTAACACTACGAATTAAAATTTTGGTTGACAAACCTCCTTCTGTTGATAATTTCAGCACTGATATAAGAGAAGGTGGTAGAGAAGACTGAGGATAAACCCATGAATGCAATGATCCGAAATTAGAGGTATTGGCAGTTGATATGACCCCATTACTACCATAAGTAGATTGCATCAACCCATTAGATGTACCACGCAAGCTCATCCTATGCAACCTAACAATTGTAGAAACATCAAAGTTGTATCAGCAGTGGTATATAAATTATAGCCAGTGGAGTGATTGTGCCTGTACGATAAGTGAATCAACTGAAAAGGAAGCAGCACTACAGCGTGGGCGCTTACTCACCAATTCACTGAGGATGAAGTCACAACCCGCATCGAAGTTTTCAAAGTAAAATCCAAAGGAGCATTTTGTCCAGATATGTGACACTCAGAACAGAAATTGCCTTTAAAAGCTGATGTTGGATCACCAAATGTTTCAGAAGAATTGGTTGGCACACCAGAAACGGAGGGGAGTTCATGGGCAACCAGTCCTTTTAACACTTTATCCTATGCAAACAAACAGTGGCTTATTACACGGAGAAATTACTTAAGCAGGAAGAAATAGCAAATGTATGTACTTATTAGTTATTACCATGTCAACAGAGATCAAGCCAGAAAACCTTTCTCCACTTGATGAAAGCTCAGTAACACCACGAAATGTGCTTTGACTACATTTTTCAATCGTATGACGAGCTTGCACCATACCATCCTTAACAAATTTAGCAGAAGCCACAGAATTCTCGGTACTGCCACGAGATGATAGAAATAGAGAAAACGGGAAAATAAGAATACATTTAGGAAACAATGTAAATGAACTTTTCTAAGATAGGCATACCTTGAGATTTGTTGCTGTCTTCTCTTGGCAGCCAAATTTGTAAGCTTGGAGAAACTATTCAGGCTGCTATTTTTTTCAACTGAAGTGTCTTCAGACTGCTATTTTAAGCAGACATTCTTCAGACTGATGTGAGCTTTGTACAAAATGACAAGATTTAAGAGAGAAACTAGAGAATAGTTTTACAAAGTGTACTGACCTTAGTATTATTATCTTTTCCAGGAAGCGTCCTGAACCTTGGTTTCTTAACAGGATATACCTCATTCATACGGGTGTCAACATATCTTGGATTCTTCGATGGTTCTGGTTTCTTAAGCCCATGGTTCACCTCACTATAGTCATGTAGATGAGACATACAAACTCAGTAGATTGTTCACCAAACAATCAATAGAGTAAAGAAATTGTTACCTTGTAGAGCCAAGTGAAGAAGTTGATGATTCACCAACAAGTTCTATAACATTCCTTCGTTTCAACTGCTCGCCCTGTTAAACAGTAATATTGGCACTGTGAGAATCTTTTCCTCTTGTACAATCAGAAACTATACATGGAAGGTGACTTTGAAAGCAAAGTGCCAAAACTGTAGCTAAATGGCTATGTATACTTTAATACATCATCAATAAAGCGTGCATAAAGATAATAGAAATGAAAATGATAGACAGCTTACATAAGCACATTAAGTAACTAATAGGCTATAAATAGTAAATGATTAACAACAAACTCCATATGACAGTTCTTGATTCAATCAGTTAATGAAGTCAGAAAGGAGAAAATTTTGTTTCTACAATCTCTGTGTAAGACTAATTTCTGTCATGATTACCAAAGAGTGATTAGCAATTTAGACACTATGTTAGTAACCAAGATGGCTCATTTAGTCCCTGAATTCTATCTTTCCATGGATTACTCTCATGGTGGTATATTAAAGTTCCAGATCATTGCTACATTTAAACAAACTATATAACAACAGTTGTCAACGGTAAGAAATAATTTAAGCTGAACAAAATATGAAAATGAGAGTCAAACCAAGTCACAATCTCAGAAACTTACTCTCAGTTCTGATGGTGTCTTTCTTCTTACTCCTGAGTCGGCCATTAGAGCACCACCCCCACAAGGGAGAGGATTGGAAGGTACAGTACCAGGAGCAGCAACCTTTGCCATACTTCAATTTCTGAGACTAAATTGCTAATAGTCCAACTACCACCTCACGCCCTATTATTCACTGCACAAAAGAAAATGAAGTTATTAACAAAGACAATCATAAATCGAGTCCCATTAACAAAATAAAATGTTCTCTAGGTTACTAGATATCTAAATAACAATGTGAATGCCTATCACTCTAACAGATTAGGATATGCAGACCGCATCGATTGAATCCTCCTAATTATTACTTTAGCAAGTAATACCAACTAAATACTGAGTATATGAGCACATACAACTAGATGCAAGTAATAACAAGTATGAAGACAATACAAACCCTAAATATCCAATAGCTACCATAAAAATCAATCTTATTTGCAGCTACGAGCTCCACGAACGCTCGAATAAAGTGAAAAACATCTTAGAAACAGAAAATCAAGTCACTCGTCTCTATTACACTACAAAATTCCCAATCCAAAGCCTACGCTTACAGATTGAATCTTCGGATCAAATATCATGCGCAGTAAATGCATTGTCGATGAAAAACTGAATCCTCCGACTGAAAATCAACTATCAACAGTATCCTATCAATAACGAACAGAAGAGCGAGATTTACATGTACCAGTTCGCGTCCGATGCCTCTGGAGGAAAGATATTGGCGGACAGAGAGGCCGAATCTGAGCTTGGATCGAATCTAGGGCTTGGAATCGGCCTGGCACAAATCCATGAGTTAGGGCAAATGGTGGACGCGGGACTGAGAGAGAAGAGGAGGGAGCGGGAGAGAGTGAAAAAGAAAGAGGTGAGAAAATGCGGTAAAGTACTGAAATTGGAGTTTTGGTTTGAACAATTTCGAGTTCCCTCCGCTGCTACCGCCGTTTATTTAACTGTTAACGTCCGTTATGTGTAAGGTGATACACTGATATGAATGGATATTTAGGAAAGGAACATGATTTTTCGCTTACTCGAATCAATATCAAAACTCATATGTGACCCGGCTCTAACACAACTCAATTCCGACTTGTTCGTTTGTTATGGTTTTGTAGCAAAAATAAAAGGTTTCGGAACTAAAAGTAACTTTAGTTTTCGGTCAGATGAATGAACCGCTTGTCTGTAAATTTTGTCACCAACGTATTTTGGAGAATCTATAGAATCGACGACGTCCAAAACGAATCCAACAAGTGTGCTCATCGTTGTGTTCTATAGCTACATAGATTTGCTACATCATACTACATTTTTATATGACAATGTCAAATATCAAAGCCAGTTGTCACAAACCGAATGTACGTGACACAAAAAATTATATCTAAACGAAAAAAGTGTGATACCCGCACAAATGTAACAATTCAGAAGAATTTGGATGGTTCGAGAAAACGCAAGATTTGCACGTGTGAATGTCACGTGTAATATGGATACCGTGAAAGATCAAGCCCAAAATAACATGTTCAACACTTTGCATGGTCCAAGCCCAAGTCCATGGTCCAAGGTCTAATCTAAAATCTTGCATGAAAGAATGTAGAGACATGGACACTTCTTATTTATAGCAATTTTATGATATATTTATAATTATACAGGAAGAAGGTTCAAGTTAGCCTATGAATTATTCAGTTCGTGTCATTTTAGTTTCTCAACTATCAAACGTGTCAATTTAGTCCAAATGTTTTAAAAAATCGAGTCATTTAAGGATAGTCCATCGAATTTATTAACGAAACCGTCAAAATTACAATAAAAAATATTTTAAATTGACATGTTTGATCGTTGAGTAACTAAAATGGCACGAACTGGATAGTTCAGGGACTAATTTAATCATTGTCACGTCATCAATTTAGTATTAAAAAATATTTTGAAAATGGGTCCAAAATTGTTCTGGCCGGCCACGAGTTTGCTTATGTGAGTTGGATGAAAGTTTGGAACTTTACTTTATTTTTTATGGGTCAATTTGATTTTTAGTCACTGTTAGTTGTTAGAGAGATGGACCAAATTGGTAAAAACGGGACAGATTTAATACTTATCCCAATTAATTTGGTAAAAATGGATGAATTTGGTGGAAATTGGTGAAAATTTATGGTGCCCATTTGGTGAATTTGGGTTCTGAACCAGTGGAAGCTTGTTGCTATGGTGGTTGTGAGAGAGGGAGGAAGAAGATGGTGTGAATGCAATTATTAAAAGTGTGAAGAGTAAAATCGCAAATTCATAATATTTTATTAATTTTGGACCAATAATGAAGCGACACATGTCTCATTAATTTAAAATTAATATTAAAATATTTTTAAATGTCACGTAGCGCCATGTGTGCAAATAAATAAATAAATAATATAAATTAAAATAACACGTGGCACCACGTCACCCCAACTAACGGATCCGTTGGGTCAAACTAACAGTGGGACCCGCGTGACCAACTTTTCTTTAGGACGGAGACCACGGTGGCTTATTTTTAAGTTGGGGACCTAGAGTTTCCAATAGGTGGGGAGTCCCCAAGGTATTAAATACTATTTTTTATTGTAATTTTAACAGTTATGTTAACAAATTTAACGGAATGTCCTTAAATGACTCGATTTTTTAAAACATTTGGACTAAACTGACTCGTTTGCATAACTTATGTACCAAATTGACATGTTTGATAGTTGAGGTACTAAAATGACACGAACTGAATAGTTCATGTACTAATTTAGACATTTTTCCTAATTATGCAATATTCTTTTCAGATGGTAGAATAATCTAGATAGGAAATCTTAACCATTAATAGTATTCTTATCCTTTTAATCTTAGTCGTTTATTTTGCTAGGTTACTAGTATAAATATGTGAGAGTTCTATTTGTCCATATCAACTCTAAATCCTACATGCACAAGTCTTATTACAATATAATACTATTTAATTGCTCTATTTGTGTAGCTTATAAAACTTTTATGTAACCACTTTTAGTACACCTTGTTCATGGAGGTTATAAATGATGCAAGTCCGTGAGAAATAATGTGGCAAACAATTTTTCTATCAAATAGCATACACACTTTAAAAACAATAAATATATATTTTTTAAATTGCACAAACATGGATATTTCAAGAAAGTTACACAAAATCTAAAGAATAACTAATATTTCAAGAGAAGTATTTCAGCAGAAAATAAAATTATGGTATAAAAACAAAACTTGTCTCTTGAGGAAGAAGATATGGTGGATAGAAGAATGCTGTAACGGAGAAATGTACAATGTTGCTGATGAATGATATCTGATACGAATCTGTAAGAATGCTAATGTGCCACGCTATGAGCTGAGTTTTGGTCCTAAAAAAATTAATTTAACTTAAGCTAGAATCACACCACAAACAAAGAAGCAAAGAAAATGAATACAAAGGAGTGAAAATTATACTCACAGTGGGTTGTTCACTAATAAACCGAGAAACTTAGTAAGGCAGATCCGATTCCGAATATCCCGAAAACAAAGTATGGAGCAGAAAAGTATGCAAGTCATGGTAGTTCTTCAAAGCTCCTTGATGAGTATATTTTTCACAATTACCTTCAATTACAGCAAGCGATTCATAAACAACGATTGTCTCCTTTGTAATCAGGATAGGACACTTTTCAAGGTCATGAATCTGTTGAAGATTTTGCAAAAAGGACCTACAAACCATTTACGTATTTAACAAAGTTAAAGGTTAAAAATCTTATGCTAGGTGTTAGTAGAATTTTTATTAAAAAAGGTAGGTCAAAGTTACCATATGAAGAATCGTGTCCGTTCGCTAAACGCAAACTCAGATGCAGAGGCTCCAGACTTACGATAATTCTTAATATAGTCCACTACATCCCACTTAAAAAAAAACATAAAGCTAGTTTAGTAGGACAGAATTATGACATTAAAAGTACAGTTATAACCGCGCAAAAATATTCACCTTTTTTGTTGACATTATGCGCACAGATCGATAGAGCTCAAAACTTGGTACTAAACCAGATCAAAACTTGAACACCTATAAACATGAAAAATATTAGTATACAATCCATCAAGCAACAATTTCACTAATTCAAAATGTTGACAGGATCATTCAAATGAAACAAATGGAATATAATGTCTTTAGACATGATCATACAAACGACTTCTCATAAGTGATCATCACTTATTTCCTTTCTCAGTGAAAAAATTGGCATAACCACAGGCTAGAGAAACGAAGTTGCAAAATAGTAAATAAAATTGATGTATTTAAATGGGGTAATTACACATGCACCGTATGTACATGTCACTCAAAACAGATGACCCCCTAAAATTAGTTTCGAAAACACATGACCCCTACGGTGCATGTACATGTCACTCAAAACAGATGACCCCCTAAAATTAGTTTCGGAAACACATAACCCCTACAAACTTGTCAAACATGATTTTGTTATAACGCTGTCAAACTAAGATGTAGAAAGACCATTATACCCCTCCTATAATTTTGAATTCTCTCAATCACTTTTCTCTCTCAACACACACACTCCCGATCTGATCACACACACTCCTGATCTGATGAAGATGCAGCAGCGAAAGATTTACATTGCAATTAGTAGCACCGACATAACTAATAAAGTTTCATGGGTAATCATAGAAATGCTCGGTAAATCAGCAATTAGACGAAAATACAAAGAGAACATACTGTCATAAGGCAAGAAAGACAGAAGTTGATTGAACTTACTTGGAATGCGCCTAATGGCATTGGTTAATAGTTTAGACCGCGACATATTTCATTGAGGTAAACAAACATATATCCTCAACATCAATTCTACAAACATATATATGCAAATAAATTCAAGTAACAACAAAAACAACAGTCAATCAATCATGTCGTTTTTCAAAAAGTGTTCGGAAACAAAATCATTATAAATGCTATTTACTCTGCAAATGCACTAGTTAGCAATTTCATGTTGATGCGAGAGAGCTACAAGTTAAGGAGTGTATTTTGTGTTGCAAGCAGCATTATCTAAATGGAACAAAAAGATTCTAATATTAGATATCAATACCAATACCAAAAGAGAGATGATGCTAATTGAACTGAATCCATATACAACGCTAATTAATTATACCAAAAAACCATAAATCCTAACGAGTAAAATTGTCATCCCTTGATCACAAAGGAACGGAATATATCACTAGAATGACAATAACATCTAGATCTGAATGAAGCAGAGGAAATGTTAGAGGCCTTGTAGTGATGATCTTTGTCGGAGTTTAAAGCCCTTCCAACTTGAAATATCTCGATACTATTATTACAATCTCCTTCTTTGGCGACCAAAACCATCCCATCCCCAAATGTACGAGAACTCTTCACAAATACCCCTTTCTCATAATCGTCCACCGTCTTGATCTTCCACTTGGTCTCCATCCCGATTACAGGATGAATCGAAACTTTCACAAATTCACCCTCGGGATCGCTGGTAGCCACATTATCAAAGGAGCAAATGTATGAATCCTTATAGTCTATGCCAAAGTTTATCCTCATAAAAATTAATAAGTCCATAATCGCGCCTGCGAACGGATGGAGAGCAAAATATGAGATTGTCTCGGATGGGAACCGAGGAGGCAGCATTCAAAGGAAGGAAATTCAAGAAACGAGACGGATTGTTCTCCTCAATTTGGATATTGAGGAGAATTTTCCTCCACCCCTGTCGGGTCGTGTGGTGTCAAACGTGAAAACACCCCCTGCTTCGAGAGAGATGAGCAAGTTGGAGCCGACCACGACATGACTCCTCACTCGAAGATCATCTTTTCTACTATCACTCAGTGTCTCAGGGAGAGACCCTAACTTGGGGGACAAGGCATGAGCTTCAATTGGACTTGGAAGCACAGTCCAGGAGTTCGATTTGGGATCAAAACCCTCAAATTCGGTGCCGAAATCATCGTCGTCGCTAAATCGAGGACGCGAAAAAGTATAGGGCAAAACATAAATCTGATCTCCGATGGTGCAGACTATGGGCTCGTCTTTTCCGAAATTGAGTTCACACGACAATATCACGATCTCTGGAGAATCTGAAAAGGCATCGATCACGTACACGCCTCTCTCTCCGGCGGGCCTTCGAGCCCAAACCTACCTCCGACCAGATAGATTTTGGATCCGAGGACAGAGATGCCCATGCCGATCGGACATGGAAGCTTCTCTTCGCGATGAACGTACACGGGCTTTGGGAATAGCGGTGGGCATTGCCGTCCGCGAAAACTGAGGTGTCGCCGGAATCTGCCTAGGGTTAAGTGGCGGCGGCGGTTCTTCGGTGGCCGGCGGCTGCTACGACCGACAGGGAGTGCGGAATTTGAGGTTGAGAAGTGGCGGTTGAGATCAACCTTGTACATTTTGTAGCCGTTATTGTCGTAGAGCTCC
>JAYMTF010001048.1:0-26888 GCA_036897485.1 Pelargonium nanum | reverse complement strand
ATCGATCCTGAGACCTCATCCCACTCACACAGCTAGAATAATCAACTGCGCCACCCTTAGTGGTTACATGGTGTCTTTCTTTGACTTGTGAGTAAAGCTGTTTTCTTAGAGGCTCATTGAGCTAAGATTTTGGAGAGGTTTGCTACGTGGTATTGCTCGTGGATTTTCCCGTTTTGGCTTTTAGTCATATTATCTCCAATTGAATAAATACAATTCTAGTAGAACTTGTCGGATTAGTCTTATTCTTTCGTTGGTTTCATCATTACTAGTAGCTATTACATTCGATCCACTTGTAGATGTTTTAATATCATTTCACCTTCATTATTTACTAGTTTGTGAAATGGTAAAGTGATTCTTGTCATTTTATTCTTTTTTTTAAACATTTGAATAATTATATCAGTTTCATATTTTGTTTATTCTTTGAAGTTGCGGTATGTCTTTGCTTGTTGAAATATTTGTTTTGTGCTCCCTTATTGGAAGTTGTTTAGAAGTGGAATTTGATGTGTTTTAAGTCATAGCCGTGAAGAATGATGGGGAAAGATAATAGTGTCTTCAGTTTGATTGTAGATGGTATTTTTAATCTTGCTTAGCAACTTATTAGTATAGATTTTTTGTTTTGTTTGTAAGACTGCAAATCAGGTGACACATGTTTTTGCTAGGTCGTCATATCTTTTATCAATCTTAAAGTGATGAGTAGACTAACATACCATTAACAACATTTCAAATTTATAATTAATTATATGATATACTTATAAAAAAATATTTAACAATAAAAACTTGTATTGAGTTTTAACTTCGCTCTCACGGAGTAGTGGTTCGGGTGTATGATTTTTGTATTAACTTTTTTTTACTACAACGTGTTGTCATGAAATCAAACCTAACGACTACTTTACCAAATAATCAATATAACACATTTTATTACTCACCCACTACTTTATAGTAGGAAAAAAAAAAGTTAAGATACGCAGCAATAGTCCAAGTCAAACATTTTCATTTGAAAATTGAAAGAAAATAAAAAGTCTTTGTCAAGTGTGTGTGAAAATTGAAATGAAGCAACCATTTATCAAAGTAAAAAGCCAATAACCTCCTCGCACGTCGCTCAAAACAGAGCACCTCTCCTCTGTTTCTTGCTTCAAATTCTCTCTCAAAGTCTTCACTTTCTCTCTCAAGCTTCAGTTTCTGGTCGCCTCTCATTATCATCTTCTTCAATGCCCTTTTCAACAATCTCTTGATCAATCCACCATTTTTCACTCTTCAATTTCATTCAATTTTCGCAACTAAATCACTTTACTCTCTCCAACAAACCCACCCATCTCCTCTGTTTCTTTATCTTTCGTTTCTCGTTTTTTATTTATCAGCGAGCGTAACAACCGGGCTCGAACTTGATCTTTCATTTCTCGAATGGTCCAAGAAATGCTGCTCTCTGAAAACGCCGCCATGGCAATGAGCCCCGCTAGAATCTCCTTCTCCTACGACCTCCCCTGCCACTCCGACGCCTCCGCCCCGCCGCCCGACCACCACCTCCGTCCCGCCGCCAGCGACTTCGATTTCTGCGTCCGCAAGAGCTCCGATCAAGACTCCTCCCCGGCCGACGAGCTCTTCTCCAACGGAAAGATCCTCGCCACGGAAATCAAGAAGAGGCCTCCCAAGACCCACAAATATTCCAAATCTCCCCTCCCATTGCCGCCGCCGGCGAGTTTGGATGACGCCGCCGGCGCTGAAGAAACAGAGACGTCCAAGAAACAGAGCACCGAGACAAGTATCGACGAAACAGAGGAGAAACAGAGCAACAGCAAGTCGTTTTGGCGGTTCAAAAGAAGTAGCAGCCTCAACTGTGGCAGCGGATACGGACCCAGCTTGTGTCCTCTTCCGCTTTTATCGCGAAGCAACTCAACTGGGTCTGCAACAAGTGTCAAGAGAACAACATTTTCGAAGGACACCAGTCACAATGTTAAGCACAAACCTTCTTCGACTTCGTCTTCTATGAATTACCAGAAACCGCCATTGAAGAAGAGCTACGGATCTCAAGGGAATGGTGTTAGAGTTAACCCGGTTCTTAACGTCCCCGCGGTCAATATCTTCGGCCTAGCTTCCATCTTCAGCTCCAATGGAAGAGACAAGAACAAGAACACCAAGAAGTGATCATTAACATAATCATCTTTTTTCTTGCAAGGTTGTTGTTAATCAGTATGTGTTTAATTTGCTCCAACTCCTAATCAATCTTTTTATTAAATCATTCCTTTATTAGGGGTGGGCTGCAGTAGGCAAAGGCCCACCCCAGCATAAGAAGTAATATAATATGTGTCGTTGCTTGATTTAGCGTGGGCACGATACCCACCATCTCTTAAGCCTCAACCCGGGCTCTGCCTTTGGGTTTGCATAAGTTGACACGTGATAGTATTTTCCCGTTGATTTGGCGAGGGATGAATTAGCGAAAGGTCGGGTCAAAGATGGCATTAACATGGGAGGTTTTGTAGAGATAGTGATGCATGAACATAGTGGAGGGGGGGCAGGAAGTGATGTGATGAATCATAGCCACATGCTATTGGTTTTGGGGCACAAAATGACAGGTGAACTTCCCTTTCATGCCTGTCCTATTCTTCTGTATTTTCCTTTTATGCTTCTAGTATTCTCATACACCTTCCTGTATATACAATATACTCTGATCAGTTGGTTTTCTGTGTGTGACATCAATGTGTGTGCTGTGTTTCAAGTGTTGAATATCTTTTTGGTTTGGTTTGTTTTAGAGCATATTCTTCTTGACTAGGTCTCAGGATTATGGACAACTTCTAATGTTTGAATCAATAATACTATTTCTTATTACTACTTGCATTAGCTGCTCCAGATGTTGACTGATTGGATCTTTGAAATATTAAGTTGGATCAGTTCTTCACTATGACATTATCATTTGTTAATTAGACATTTGGTCAAGCAATAGTATTTTATTTTGTTTTATATTAAGGTCAAGCTATAGTTGAAGAGTAGCAAAACATGTTAAGCTCTACTTCAAATGGTCAAGCAATAACCGAATTAAGGTAACAAGAATTACGAATAAAAGTGAGGTCGATCTAATAACTTACACGATCTACTGTACTAAGGCAAGATATTTAGTATGAGTCAACCGTACTTTTTTTTCATCACAACCAAAACAAAATTCAACAAATACAAAGTAAATTGAGATACGATCCCGTTTAGTGTCTTTTTAGTCATCAAACAAAGTAATAGTAGGGGCATATTTGTAATTAAAACGTTCGCATCTCCCTAGAAAAGAACAAAAGGCACCCAGCTCTTGTGATCAAGACTCTCGCAAGAGCTCTTGTGATCATGACTCTCGCAAGAGCTCTTACGAAACGTCCAGAAGGAGAAATCAACTTCTTCAACAGTCAAACATCAGTGACCTTACATGTCTATATATATATGAGTTGCATGAGATATGTAAACCTCTCAAACAAGCCCTCGGTCTTGTATAGAAAACAAATCACCATTGTTGTAACAAGTTGTAGGGACAATGTCTGCAGTTGGACTTCCATCTCTGCTGCGAATGCATGTGACGAAGACGAACTTGGTTGGGAAAATTGTCCTTCATTGATCCAAGAATTGGGCTGATCAACTGATGAGTATCATTTGTAGGACCATTGACAAAGTAGACCACAAAATTGGCATCCAGGTAAAATATACAGATTTTGGATTTGGGAAATGTATGCTTCTGCACAAGCAATGTACACATTTCAACCCCAAAGGAACCAAATCTCAGCATTGGCAGAGGTGGGTGGCAGAGCCAATTTGCCTCACAAACCCACTAGGCAGTAACAAAGTCAATATGGTCCCTCATTTAAGGCCATGTTTGCCACAACACGTTAATTCATTGCAGGGTTTGTATTCAGAGCAGATATATCCGCGTTCAGCATGAGATCAGCACTACTCACACTAATCATCATTCGAACGGAAGCTTTGCATTTTCAAGATTCGAACTAAAGACTCCGGTTAATTGTGATACTTTGTGACCTTAGGTTGAGCCAAATATTACAATTGGTTGTTATTTTGAGCCTTATCAATTTTACCTACCATATAAACTATTGTACTATTGTGTCCAATTTTCAATTATCAAGTTGAGACAATAATTATGAATTACAACTCAAAATGTACCCAAACACAAAGTGGGTAGTCTCTCAAATGGGCCTGCAGTGGAGACAGAGAGAAAGTGGATGATCAAATATGTAAGCAGAGAAAATTCAAGTGGCACCAAATCAATTGAATATGGATAGATCTATGAGTATTGGATTTGAAACTCTCTCTCTAATAATTCATTACCTGCTTCTGCCCATTCACATTCTCTCCTACCTCCATCAAACTCCATTTAACAAATTCAGTACAATTTGTTGAGCTAGCAATGTATTCTTATCTGTTTTAAATAAATGTCAAAATAATATAATTTATAGTGTTTTTTTTGTTACTTTAATCAACAAATTGCACACCTATGTTCTTGGTCATTAAAAAAATTGTCTTTTTTTTTTACTTTCATTTACTGTGCATAAATCATAATGTTACATTTCTATTCAAGTTACTGATATCAAAATAATAACCTGAAATAAAAACGAATACAAAACGAGTCTCATAAGCATACATATATGGGTGGTGTTTAGGGTATTTTATAGGGTGATATCTCTTACCGTAGGGTAGTATAGAAGTAATACTATATAATATGAAAAATGATGTCCATCTCTTCTCATTGCGTGACAAAGTTTTCTTACGTTTACAAACTATAAGAAGAAAATGATTCAACAACTATATGTGGGTATTATTTAGTATGATGGGTATTTTTGAGAATTTTTTGACGATTCGTTAAAACTGACGGATAGTAAATTATAAAATTTTGGTATGTATTTGATTTAAAAATAGTTTAAGGGATACATCTGCTTTGAGTGACTAATTCATTTGTGTCATGTGACGTTACACCCATAAACTTATCATTAGTTACACTATTGCTACCTCATCTCTTTGAATGAAATTATAGTAGCCTAGTTGGGAAGAATGGCATTTTTATATATAAAATTTAGTCAATAAATAACAATTTGAAATATATGATATCACTGATGAATTTCGGGCGCAGAACGTTCAATCTATAAGATGTACTATACACGTATTGTGATTCGACACTCATCAATTGAAAAGTTAATGTGTCATGTCTCGTTAATCAACACTTTATTCTGTAGAATACTTAGGACATATAATGACGTTAAGATATTAAGTAACCGAATTTCTCTATGGCCCAATCTTCTGTTGAATAGCTGATCACTCCTGCTAGGCTGGAATTTGATTTGTTGAACCAAAAGTCTCTTTTGTGTAGCCTTGTTTAGATGAGGCTTGAGAGATTGAGCTGGACCCAAAATAGATGTCCATGGGCTTTGATTCGTTTCTATCACAATTTTATTCTTTTTTTTTTTTAATTTCAAAAGCTAAAGAAGCTCACTCGCTCAGTTCTAAGTTTTATGTGTACCAATTTGTGTCTTAGCCAACGCTCTTTACTTATTCTGACACAACTAAAAAAAATGTATGTTTCTACTTCTTCATAATTACAAGAGTATAGAGAGAAAAAAACTGAATTTTTGATATTTTTACATGTTTTTTATCGACCCAAAAGTATTAACAAATATGGTTGAAATGAGGTGGCAAACACTTTTTCATTTTTAGCACCCACAAAAAACTGCTAAACATTGAAAATACACACTTTTTTTCTTTTTACTTTTCATAGCATTGAAATTTGTTCTTCCAATCTTATTTTTTTTTAGTCTCTCCCAAACTCTCGTTTAATACAAGCTTTTGTTTTTTGATTTTTTTATTATAATCACTGTCAATCAAACTGTTTATTATAATAAGTGAGATCATAATATTGGCATTAGAAAAATAATTCAATGAAGAGATAAATGTAGAATTTATAGCTAGGATAATGATTCATAGCAATTGCGGATCCACATTATTGATTTTCTTAGAAGTTAATACATTATGGATGTCATGCACTAACCCTTTCAACAAGTGTTAAGAAGAGAGTGAGTATGTCGCATTATTGGCACCAATATATTCTAGCTTCTTCTATTTTTTTGAGTGTTAAGAAGAGGTTTTCTTAGCCTTTTCATTCGAGATGATGGAAAAATTTGTAAAATACTAGAGAGATTCTTTTGACGACAAGAAAATCAAGCGTCACCTTGGGTACATGATAAGAACATTGATAGGACTACATTTATTAGTCATTTTTTTCTTTTTATATTTCTAAAGTAAAATAAATATAACAAAATGGAGGTGAGTCAACTTACTTAAAGCTAGGTATGTCTTACACCCAAAACGACATGGTTTAATAATGGTCGAGAAAAAATATAAAAACTACATAGTTTTGACTGTTTCTTCATATAAGAGGGATGATTATATACTATTCAGTGTTCGGAGTGATTGATAGATACTACGTAGTATGTAGATTAAACTTATAATTGATCTTTAAAAAACTATGCACTTAAATTCAGTTTGACTCTCTTACTATTTTTATATGTCACTTATATTTTCACTAACTGGTTTTACCAAAGATTCCCAAAACCTTAAAATATATCCACTTATACCCCAAAGCTTCATTAGTTTTCAACTTACTCGTTATTTTAGGAGGAAACTAAGGCAATAACAAAGGTGATATAACAAAATTGATCGAATTCTAAAATAGACAAATTTTAATATTTTATACAATCGGCAATAGCTATAAGTATATATATCAAATTAAATATAACGAACTCAATTTTGATACGAACATATTGTTGAGAGATTATCTATCACTTAACACTCATATTAAATTATCATACACAAGTTCCAATATATATGCAAACATAGGAAAATAATAAAAGTAAAATTTGATTTCAAATTTTGCATTAAGCAAAATAAGTAGACGTGCACACGACGTCACATTGAAAAGGCAATGGTAGTCTCTAAAGTTTAAGAGAAGACTGGGTCGGTCCCTCTGTTTCAATAAGAGAGTGGTTGCTTTGTAATCTTTCATATCATATATATTCATTTCCGGTGTCCTTAGATTTCGACTCTTCGTCTTCCCCAAATTCACAATTAATTTCTTGTCTTCGTCGCAAATAATTTCTCTTCCTTTTCCCATAAAAATCCACTTTCTTGAAACTCTTTATAAACAGTTTCAAGTAATTGCTTACAAGTTGTACTCTTCAAGAACCATGGCGGTTGCTGAGGTATGCTCCGGCGAAGCTTCTTCTTGTTCTTGCAGTCCCAAAATCTCTTTCTCTCACAACTTCTCCGGCATTGTTCCGGTGGAGCAGGACCACCGCCCCCGCCAATCCCTCTCCTCCACAATCGACTTCTCTTTCTATTACGAAACCCAAGAACCACCGTCCTCCGCCGAGGAGCTTTTCTCCGACGGAAAGATCGTCCCCGCCGGTATCAAGAAACCACTTCCTCCGCCGCCGCCGCCGCATCCGCCGTGTGATCCACTACTTGACGATCAAGAATCTTGCAAGAATCAGAAACCAGGTAACGGGAGATTTTGCAATTTACATATTTTATCAAAAAGCAACTCGACTGGTTCGACCCCGAATAATTGTGCGAAGCAATATCCGTTGTCGAAGTCACAGTCGCAGAAACAGCAATCGCAGGTTGCTCCGGCGAAGAGTAGTTGTCATCAAAAGGCGGCGCCGTCGAAGAACAAGAAGGGTAGTTATGGCGGCGGGATTGAGATAAACCCAGTTTTGAATGTTCCTATTGCTAATCTGTGTGGTTTTGGTTCACTCTGTTTCAGTGGCAAGGACAGGACCAAGAAGAAACGTTAACAAACTTGTCTGGTTTTTTTATCCGTTAATGTAAATGAAACTCTTATTATATATCATTTTGATTGATCATACCAATTAGAGAAGCCATGTTAATAGACTTTTTTATAATTGCATTTTACAATTTAGATACAGATGTGAAACTGAAAAAGACTACTTCAAACGACGATTTAGAAGTTTAAACTGTCCTCAAAATACTGTATTGTTTTACCGTTTCGCTTCAATAGGTTGAATTTCAAGTGATTTAATTAATGTTGCCCACTTTTTTGTCCCTACATCCATATAAGAATTTGAAAGCAAAATATGTCCATCTATACTTTGCAAAAGAAATAAAACTAAAAATGAGAGGAAACTCGAAAAAAATAAGTTACTAAAAACCTTGAATGTAGCAAGATAGAGTTAAAGAAGAATTGAAAGCCGATTAAAGAAATCATGTTTATAGATTATCTTATAATTGCAATTTACAATTTAAAACAGATGTCTAACTAAAAATAACCTTAGAATACCAACAAATAAAACCCGCACAACTATGTTGTGTGTCTGTATTGTGTTACTATTTCGCTTCAGTCGGTCGTATTCGAAGCGATTTTTGCAATGTAGCAAAATAGAGTTTAAGAATAATTGATTAATTAGTGCACATGCTTTGAAGCATAAGATGACAAGAAAGATTCATTCGTATTGGTTGTTGCATTCTGTTATTGATCATAATAATGTTACTACAATTAGCTTCTAGTGGTAGGAGGTTGGCTACATTTAAATAAATAATTGTTTGGTTGGTGGTGTGTTTCATGAGTTATTGGCTCATAATTCACAGAGTAGTTCACTTTAGTTTATGAAAATTAAATACAACCACCAGAGGGCATGAATGGTGCTATAGATGGGATAAATTAAAGGCACTTGAAAGAAGCTTGCATGGTGGGTGGTTGTCTCTTTAAAACATTGTCTAAAGTCTAAACAACAATCCTTGTGTAGAAGTACAAAAGTGTTTGTTTGGTAGATAGATCTACAAGACTCCTAGAGTGTCATATGTCTTTAGACAATAAACTTGTACAATAGCTCTAGCATGAATTCTTGCCACAAAAGCTTGGTGCTCTATGCATCTCCCACAACAACTCATGTGGAAGATCTATCATTGTTTTCCTCTTATTTTTATTACGGTTGATGGCTAAATAGTCGACCGTTTAGATCAATAGATTTGATAACTATTGACTGATACATATTTTATACGGATCAATCCGTATATATAAACAATAATTTCTTAATGAAATATTTTATTATCCTAACCGAGATATATATACACCTTAGTATAGTTAGAAATTTTATAATTTCACTCTTACATTTGGATATTTTTATCAAACAATTTATTTTTTAAATATTTCTTTAGATTTTTGAAGTAGGCAACATGAACCATGCCTAAATGTTGTTCCAAATAAAATTGATTTTATTTCCCTGGCTGGCTGTGGATTCTAGACCTTATAAACAATGCAAAAAAAAAGGTGTAAATAAAGGTTGAATGACAAACAAGAGGTTAAGATAAATGATTTATCTAACTTACGCAACACATGCACAAGTTAAAGAACATTGAAGTTTGAGTTTTGTATTATTATATTATTTCTTTTACTTTAAAATATAAAAGGTACATTGGAGTTAGTAAATTAATAATAAAATAATACAAAATACATATCTCAATGCTTTTTACGCTGTGTTGCAAGAGTTGCACGTGAGAGACAAACTCTAACAAAAGTAAAAAAGGGTTCAAGAGTTGGTCTGTAAGGTAATTTTGCAACTCATTTCTCATATTGATGGGCTTGGACACAAATGATCTGCTTTTTATATGGAAATGGGCCTGGACATGGCAACATGTAGGCCAATTAGAAAGCACTTTTGGGCTTTGCATGGTTTCTTGTTGGGCCTTTTAACATTCAAAAAAACAACCGTTAGGATTCTTACTTCATAGAGTCACTGTTGATAAAGCACAGTACAAATGTACAATAGTAAAAATTGAATGATCTATCTCATCAAGAATCATGCTGATACTGTGTTGATAATGATGGAGCAAATGAGATTTTACTGAAAATGGAAAAAGAACATAAAGTAGAACAGAAACTTGCATTGTTGCGACTCCAAAAATCGTTTTCAAGAGCTATTGGATATGTATACAAATAGTGGCTCTCGTCAATAATTTGTTGTTTGTTTCTCCAATTGTAGTACTATGCTCTCCACCTCTCCCGTGAACAGGACAAAAGTGACACATGATCGATGGATCAAACAAGTCACATGTGCACCAACTTATTGCACCCACCACCATATCAAATTGTTTACTACTAAAGTGAGATATGCCAATAATTTATTTACTTAGGTGAATATATCATTGATATTTATTGCTTTTTTCGTAATGTTAGATGGACACATAGAAAGCTCTCGTTCCCATTTTTTATGCGAGTTAACTTATATGTAAAGATAAGAGTTCATTCCCGTTAAAAGTTAAAATGTCATATATATACGAGATTAGAAGTTTTAAGTCATGGTTATATATCAAACACTCATCTGAACACTTTATATACTTCATATACACTAGAACGAAACTACATCTTACACAAAAAAATGTTTAAAAAACGTACCATCATTGAAATGTGTTAGCATGAAATTTCATAGTGAGAATGGAAGAAACTTCATGTCTTTTTATATAAAGGCTATACAATTTTTATTGCTATTATGTGTAGTTGATGGAATTAGCTAGATTGAATGTCATAAAGGGCATTGAATATTGTTGATGGTTTGAATGGTATTAACATGTGTTGGGAGAGGACATTTGTAGGTTGGTATTAATTTCCTCTCATCCTTGTAGCCATTAGCCTTTATTGTAGAATGGCTGGAGGAATGTTTCTCTCAGTCTTTTCGGTAGTTTTTGTCATGTCGCACACTCACATACTTGTTATTTAATTGTTTAATTTATATATTAATGATACTTTATTTTCCTTCTCATTTGATGGAAATGATTTTGTTGATTTTGTCTATCAATAACTATAAATCTATTGCACTGATTTATATTAGTTCTTACTCAATCCATTTTCTTGCGAAAGAGAATATATTTTCAGTGTATATCAGCACGCCAGCATTAAAATTCACATTCAATATGAGATTGAGAAAGAATCAAAGTTATCAATTAATTCACAAATTTATTTGTGTGTGCGCGCAAGCACAATTTGGTCCAATTGAATCTTGGCTGAAATTTTTTCAGCACATTCATTTATCTATTATTGTATTTAATACAATTGTATAACAAAGTTGTCACATGATAACTACTCTTTTAATGGCTTACATTATTTAATCATGTTTGGTTGTGCCAAAAGAAATGATGACCTTGATTCACAGAAATTCCTAGCAATAAAAGAATTAAATAAAAATGCAATAATAGTTGTCTTGTTGAGACTTGAGACGAACAAAGACAAAATTAAGATATTATTATAATGCTAAATTTTGTATTATTGGGGTGGTCAACACTCAACAAGACTCCACTAATCTAAGAAACTTGAATTATCCACAACAAATATGGACAACACTGTCCTCGTATGCCGGGTTCATGCTTCACAGCAAATCACGTAGTCACGTGTGCTTATTTCGAGAATTGCATTACAAAAGCTCCATTGTGGTGACGTGTGAGTTGAGGGGAGCGAGTGTAGAGCATTGCGCGTAACAAGGCGAGTGGTAAAAAGGAAGAGATATTTGAAAAAGTAGAGAGGGTCCCACAGGCAGCATAGGAGGAGCAGGAGCAGGAGCAGCCGACAGACGTAGAGCGGACCCAGCACGACAGCAGACACAACCAACTCAAACGGTCCAAACCTCGATTTTCTACTCTCCGTTTTGGATTTTGTCCCTATTTATACGCAATTATTTTCCTCTAACTAACGTATTCCGAGGGAAAATAATACTGTAGTACTAGCTTCATTTCATATAAATTATGAAGTTGGGTCCGCTAAATTAAGAAATTGCTGAAAATAATTTATTTAACTTTGTACTATAGTTTGTACATTTATTAATGAGTGCTCAAAATCTAAGTAATCATTTATTCACTAAAAAAAATTACTTTTGATAACAAGAAAAAATAAGTTGTTGTTAAGAGTTTAAGGGTAATTACTAGATGTACCCCTTATGGTCAGCTTCCTTTTCAGTTGGCTTACCTGAATTAAGTTTTGCAACTTTGAACTACCATATGGTATTTTTAGTTCATTATGTCAGTTATTTAGAATATAAAGTGTATCATGTGTCGTGCACATGTTCAATTTTTTTTCTAAATGACATAATTGCCCTTAGCTTTGGTCTTCTTCTTTTTCATGTCGCCGAATCTGCAAAGTTTCGCCGGATTCTGCAGAGTTTTGCCGGAAACTTGAAACGTGAATGGTGGGTTTTAACATACCATTTTCCATGATTAACAAAATCAATACCACATAAAAAAGCAACTAAGTTCAACCAAACATAGATCAAGACCTCCATTTATGAAATTAAGTAAAATAAATTAAAATGAAATAAACTATCTTTGAAGCATTACAAGGCCACTAACCTCATAGAGCCATCAAGCATACACAGAAACAACAAGAGGAATTTTCCATCAAGCATAAACAGAAACAACATGAGAAATTTTCCACCATCATCAATCTCCACAAACAGCTCTCCGCCTTGCCGTAAGCTCGAACACTATCTACTCTCTTTCACTAGTACTCTCTGTCTATTCTCGCTGGAGATGGGCCAATCGTAGTAGAGGAAATCTCAAGCCCCACAGCAAAGCGGATTTCCGGCGACAACGCTCCGCAGTTCTGTTTGTGTAGAAAGAGAAAGGGGCGAGCGGGCACGGGTAGGTTTCTGGCGTCGTCGTCGTGCCGGCGTCGTCGTTGTGCGTGGGAGGAAGGTTGAGCGACTGAGAAAAATGGTGAGTTTTGAGAATTAGGGTTTCTTTTGGTTAAATTAGATGCTAGGGGTAGATTAGTATTTTAAGCAACTAACTGACGGAGTTACAGACGGAAACATCTCGAAATAAAAACAGGGTATGCCGAAGTTGCAAAACCTAATTCAGGGGTGCCAACTGAAAAGGAAGCTTACCATAAGTGGTACATCTGTAATTACCCCGAGTTTAAGTGTTTAACTTAAAAATTGCGGATAATGGGCTGACTTGGATAAAAGCTGAATAATTAATGGTGAAAATTTGGACTTTCGACAACAACTTTTTTGTCGGACAAAGCAGTGCTTTCGTGACAAGTTCTTTTTTGTCGTGCGCTTGGAGATTTTCCGCGACAACAATTACTGACTTTTGGCGACAAAATAAGAGTTTGGGTGACAAAATACGCTGTCGCGAAAAATGAAATTTCATGTAGTGATTTGTCGAGACACATACGAAATAAATTTGTACGGGTGCTCCGCGCGCACAAATTCATTGGGGCTGATATAAATGTTAACTGATGAGGTGTCATCACCTCATTGGTCTTGATTTATTTGCTGGAAGTCTCAACATATAAATCATTGTTGGGATTCTTTTTTTCTTCATTAATTATAATTAATTTTAGTAATAAATATTGTACTTTAAAAAAGTATAATCGAAAAGTAGTGACATTTTATCATCAAACGATTTAATGACAGTTTTTTAAATATTAAATTTTAAAGAACAATTAAATATATACCTCTGTATCAAAAACAACGACAATGAGAAGAAGGTGAACCACAACCCTAAAACGTATGTTTGTGTGAAACCTAAATTCAATATCGTAAAAAACGGACAAACAATGTTGAAATATAGTCACGTTGGACAACTTGTGAAATGATATTTGAACAACAACCGCATAACATGGAGCTCGTAGTGGAAGTGACGACTACTTTTGACTTTTGATGAGCATAAAACTAACAACTTAAACCCCCTTACAACTAAATAAATTTTTTAAAATTCACACGTTCTAAGTGATTAGTAAGTAAATTTATATCTAATTTTCCAATTACTTTATTCTTAAATATTACAGAAAATTAAAAATCGACTAATTTTCAAATGATAGTGTTTTTTTTTTCTTTCAAAACTTTGCATACAAAGTGACGTTATCATGTAGTTTACATTTAAATGTTATTTGTTTGATGTTGAAGTTTAAAGACTTGAGATATATTCTATTTATATCCTCTTATATTTAGTTGTTGTGTAACATGCAACTTATTACATACAATGTACAGTTTCAAATTTTACTTTGAGAAAGTCATTATGTATAGTCTTAAACCATTCACATTGAATGTGTCTAATACATTAAGATAAAAAATGAGTCCTTAAAAATATTAAAACTTTTATAGAAACTTGTAAAAGATACCTAGACCCTTAAAAGATGTCCTAAATCTCAATGATTACTTTTTTTAACTAAATTAAATGTAAGATAGTTTGAACTCATTATAAGAAAAAAAAAAATTATACCATCACTCGTAGCCACCCTCATGTTGAATCCAAGCAACAATTCAATTTTATGGATGTGATATAATTTTGGTTGTTACCAATTCCAATTTTTGCAAGAAATTCTCTTTGCCTAAATTCATTGTTATGTTTCTTTTCAATTACTACCAGTACGGACAGTAACCTTCAATTTAACTGACCATTGAATACTGCTCCCGTGCGCGTGGGGCCCTACTAGCTTAACCTGCGCACACCTCACTCCCGTCAGTCTCTTTGACAGCTGAGAGACCCTTCTCTTTTGGTTTTGGCTGCGAATCACAGCCTCCTCCACCTTCTTCACTTTCTCTTCTCGAGACTCTCACGAAACGTCGAATCGAATCGCGCAAATATTCGCTTTCTGCTCTGTTCTGTCCATTTCTCGCATCGCCTTTTGATCTCCTCCATCGAATTATATCATCATCATCATCATCATCGTCTTCTTCGTTGGTCTTCGCTTCTACTGTTTCAGTTTCTTCTCTTTTTCTTTTGAACAGAAGAAGGAGAAGAAGAATCTGTCTTTTCTTTGCGTGAAGACGAGCAGATACAATTTACATTGGCTCCACTTTCAGCATTTTTGCTGTTTTCGGCTCTGTGGGCTTGTGACCATTTTCTCAGGAGTTGCTATCTATCTCAGAGTTTTTGCAGAGATGGAGACAAAATAAAGTTTCTATTTCACGCATGCCGTTATGGTTTGTGCGGTCTATTCTTCTCCGTCTCGATTGGTGATTAAGCTTTCCATCTGGGTTTTTGCCTTGCAGCTTTTTTTGCTTGTTTCGGATTGTGGGTTTTGTTCTATGGATAGAAAGTGAAACTGGGTCTTTGAGTTTCAACTATGCTGGGTTCGAAAAATTTAGGGGTTTTCTTATTTCCAGCTCTAGAATTTGAAAGGTGCTAGCTTTTTACGATTCGATTGTGTAGTATTGTGTTTGGTCGCTGAATAGCAGAGAAATGAGCGAGTCGGGAGAGAAGGCGACGACGTGTTTGGCGATTACAGAAAAGCGGCCTCAGACTCAGAGGAGCGGAGGTTGTGTCGGCATTTTCTTTCAGCTCTTCGACTGGAACCGCAGATTCGCCAAGAAGAAGCTTTTCTCTAAGAAATTGCTTCCTCCAGGTAATTAGTCTCTTTCTGTTTTGTGTGTGAAAAATGTAAGATTGCTAGATTTTTGTTTTGAAACACGTTGATCTTGCAGCTCGGGCAAAGCAAGCTGCAAAGAAATTTGGAGGAGATGAGAAGATGCCCAAGGCCAAGCTTCATTTGGTAAGTGATTTACATTTCTAAAATTGGAACTTTTGCTTTTCTGATTTGCTTGCATTTATTGCTTATCTTGCATGTTTTTCTGTTGTTTACATTTTTTGGTTTGCTTGTTTGTGTGTGGATGTGATAGATTGCTGATGAGAATAATGGGGGTTTCCCACATTTGAAGAAAAATGGGATTGATTCAGAGCAAAGGCATGAAATGAAATCTCCAAGTTTGGTTGCCAGGCTAATGGGTCTTGAATCCATGCCGGCCGCGTCTAGAGAGAAGCCGAAGAAGGCTTCGGTGCCGGAATCTGTTGATGATGGGAAGAAGAGTTTTGTGGGCAACCATGATGTGTCTGGTAAAGAAGATTTCAGCTTGGAGAAGGGAAGTTTGAAGGTTGAGTCGAGACCTCAGAAGCTTCAGAAGACGGGACCATATGAGAGACAGGCAGTGACGAGGTTTGGTGCTGAGGCATTTCAGATTAAGAATGTTTTGTCACGATCACGAAAGCATCATCATCCAAAACTTGCTTCTCCAGTTAAGAGTCCGAGGATTTCTTCGGGGAGGAATGCATCTCGAACCCGTTTGATTGACGTGGCTACTAGAATTTTGGAACCTGGTTTGCATGCCACAAACAGGGCTAAATGTACTCTTACCTATCCGAGTTCTATGCCTTATCCTCCCAAGGATGAAATCATGACAGAAGTAAAAGGGGTTGCATCTCCAGAGTACTTTACTGAATCTGGTTATAATGCAAGTCCAGCCAAGCCCTCGACAGGTCATTCTTCTTGCAAAAATTGTGGTAATTTTCTTGATGGTGTGGACTTTAGATCATTTGAGGGGCAGCATTGTGCGTTTGCTTCATCAGCTCCATATGTCGCAAATGTCTCTCGTCAAGGATTGGAAATCAGTCAGCCAAGACCACCAGTAGCCTTGCTCGATCAAGAAAGAGATGATATTTTGAAGAACAGTCGAGATCAATTTGTAACTCCTGCTTCTCAAATGAAGGACAACTTACAAGCCCGTACTGAAACATCTAGGGGTGGCAAACTTATTTCTAAAATAGGCCAAGAAGGGTGGTTATCGCCTACCAAACCATGCAAGCCTTACAAGGATGAAACTGCTAATGTTTTCAAGCCTAGGACCCTAGCACAGAATCAAATGTCATTAGGCAGAGATAGAGTTCCATCAAGGGCCAAATTGAGTAATTTGCAGAGTAGACGAGTCTCAGCGGCTGCTAGTGCTGTTAGTGGGCCGAAAGACTATGTTGCTTTGAACCGAAATTTAAGCGGACAAACCCGGCCAAGGGTGCCCGGCAAAGTGGATGATAGTGGCTTTGACAATCAGAGGAAACCTTGTGATAAGCCAGATGATTCATTGTCAAAGATAAGGTCCCCAGTTCGGAAAAGGAGGACACTTAACGTCAACGGGCATGTTGAAAGTACGAGTTTTCCTAGATCAAAATTGGGGAAAGAGCGGAACCCTAAGTGTGATGCATTGACTGGAAGAGAAATTGGGGTTAATTCTTATTCCACACATCAAAGCAGTTCTAGAAGTATATCATCTTGTCGAGGGGAAAGTAATAGAGTGAATGGCAACAAAGATGGGGATGTGATATCTTTCACTTTCAATTCACCATTGAGGAACAAGACTGGATTGGTTGGAACTTCGGAAGAGACAAGTGAGAAAAGAAGGCAGCAAAATGACCCTATTAGTACAAGTAGGAATGCTCCTCGCCAGAGAAAGCTGATAGTAGATGAAAGTGATAGTAAAATGCCTTTTCAAGAACCATTGCCATTGTGTCGAGATGCTCTAAGTGCACTTTTGGAACAAAAATTGAAGGAATTAACTTCTCAAGAAGACGATGAATTGACAACTGGAACAAGTCTTCCTAAGAGATCTACTGCAATGATTCTCCAAGAGCTAATATCTGCCCTAACTGCTGTGCAGCCTATCTCTCAGGATTTCGACATGTCTAGTAAAAGTACACTATTGCAGGTTGGTTTCTCTTTTATTAGCATTGATTTATATAGTCTAGCTCTTGGCTTATTTAGTAGTTTAATTGACAGCTATATGATGTTATCATGCTTGGATTTCTTTACCCATCTTGTGTTTGACTATCATGACTGACAAAGTTGTCTGAAGTATTGTCTCCTTCGGTTTTCAGTTCACAAATGTTAGTTGGTATTTGATAGTGCATAATGTGAGGTGAGATGTACTAAGATTAGTCTGTTATATATTTGTGTTGTATTTTGAATCATTTATGTAGATTTGCTGCATACCTTAGTATCCAACTCAATATTAAGGACCCCGCATCAATAGAATCAGACGATTTGGCTTCATAATATTTCTGCCACTTTTACTATTATTAGCTTTTCTTTTCTAGTTCCTTTCTCTTGGCTTGTTTATCTTTGATAGATAGGGGAGGAATACAACGTTCTGATTGTTTGCTGCTCCATGGGTGCAAAGCTACTACAAGTTTATGAATGTGTAAATAAAACAAGAAAAGGAATTCATTGTCAATCCTTCTACTACATTTATATTGTTGTGCTGTGTCTAGATGAATTGTGACTAGAAAACATTTTTTTGATGAGTGGTTGCTTCTGTTGTTTTCCCTCAGCCCAAGGCAAAGAAAGAAAGTACAGTTAAATTTGCGCGTGATGGTGATCATTTGAGTCCTGGATCTGTTCTTGAAGCTTCATTCTCAAATGACAGTTGTTTTTCAAGCAGCATGGACGATAGCTCAGGTTAGAAAATTATATTCCGTCTGTCTCAGTGCCCACTTTCTCATTTTTTGTTGGAATTAAGGATAAGTTAGTTCCCTTTACATCCCTTTGTGGTCATGTCATTACAAACTCAAGGGGTTCTTACTAATTTATATTAGGTATATGGTTGGTAATTCATGCCACTATAAACGGAAAAAAAAACTGACACTTGTTTTGGGACAAATTTTTCTTAGAGAAAATGGTCACTCATTTTGGGACGGAGTATTGGATTGGAGGATCAAGAAACTCACGGCCACACTAACATGCTTTCAAGTTCCAATATTTATCCCCAACTTTTCTTATTTCACTTGTAATTTCAGGTCCTAGGGTGCCCCCCGATTGCATGGACTTCTCCTATTATCAGCTACAACCATCATCGGATGCTGATCTTTCTGATTCTGCAACCTCGTTGAGTAGAGGGAAGACATGTACCGAGATACTGTCTAATCTTATTAACCGTATTTCTCTAGTGCTACAAAGCATGAATCTTGCTGGTTTATCAGAAATCAAAATCACCCATGCCAGAGAAGTTATATTCACCGCCGAACTTTTGTTTGGAAATGCAGCTCACCGTAACTCAGATAGAATGCTGAATTTTCTCGTTGGACCCTTTCTCCTAGACGAAATAGAAAGGTTTGTTCACTCTACACGGCCGCATTACATTCATTCTCTTAGTTTTGAGGAGAGCAAGGAGGAGCCGCTTAGGGGATTTCTTTTCGACGCAATGATAGAATGTGTAGACTCGAAATACAGCAGCTATGGCAGTACTGGATTCAAGAGATGGAGCAGACTTCCTTTGCACATGAACGAGGGTGTGCTAGTTCAACAGATCGACAAGGAGGTAAGAAAGTGGACGCAGATGGTCGGGAAAACTCCGGACGAGATAATAGAGTGGGAGATGAGCCATTCATTAGGTAAATGGACAGATTTTGATATTGAGGCTTTTGAGATTGGTGAAGAAATTGACAGGTACATTCTACAGAAGTTGGTTGAAGAAATTGTGTTGGACCTTTAGGAGTAATGCTGCAGGTTGGTGGGTTCTTCCTTCTGTATTTGTGCATTAATTGTGAAAATGCCTCTACTTTCTGTGTTTAGTTAGCAATTAGCTTTTGCAAAGCAAGATGGGAACTTTTGTACAAATTGATGGATGGATGGCATTTATTATTAACAGAAGCTCTATTTGTTCTGGTAGATGAACAATCTGCCAGAATATCATTTTTTTTTGCATGTCATGGTGGTTGTTTCAATGCTGTGCAAGGAAATTTCTATAAAAGGAAACGTGACATCTTTCAAATCCAATCTTATCTTCTTTTTTTTTTTGTTTATGCAGGTGTTTTTGCTGCCTTAAACTCAAGTGCTTACAAGTAATCTAATACTAAAAAAGATGGACATTTATTGTAATACATGTACATTTAATAGTCTACAAGTTCAAAATATTATATGTTAATTTGTCATGGGTCAAATTATAAATTTGACTCTCAACCACTAAGGGAGAATTTTGTGTAGTTTCTTGCGTCCTAGGGAATGATACAATGGTCAAGACACACATCTACATGTGAAAGATCGTGAGTTCATTTTTCATTGCGTCGAACGGGGTGAAATTTCGAATTAATAAAAAAGAAGCGTATTACCCTATTGTGTAGCTGAACTAAACATATTGTAAATAAATTTCAGAATAATCAAAATATACTATTATGAACTCATATTAAGAAACAATTGATATTCATCTTGTGCTTTACAGTTAAAAACATGGAAATAATCACTCAAATGACCAAAAAAAATCATGTAATGAATAATGATAGAAACATATATGAAATTCTCGTATGCAAGTGCAACAAACAATTTTAATACTGTAGAATATAAAAAATAAACAATCCTGATCCCAAAAAAAAAAAAAAATTCACCACCGAATTGATTCAAAACGGCCTGTAAGAGCCCAGAACAGTCTTCCTCCCCGCCGCCCTGTTTTCGCCGTTAATGGCGGTGGCCGCCGCCGAAGACAGCCCCTTGAGTTCCTCAAAACTCGCATAACTCTTCCTTGCGCCGCCGCCGCCGCCGCCCCTCTTCTCCGCCGCACTCGACGATTTGCTCCCTCTCGCACTCGATCCATTCGCTTTCGCCCAATTCTTGGACGCCGCCGGCGGCGGCGTCATCTCCAGCGTGGGTGGGAGTCTGGCGGTCGGCTTCCGATTCTCCTTCCTCAGCGCCGCCGAGAAGTCCGGCACCGACTGAGCCAAAACAGAGGAAGACCCTTTACGCCCCGTGGCCGGAAGATTCCCCTGAAACCTAACTTGCTTCTTCGCCGGCGGTGGAGTCAGTACTTGCCGTTGCGGCTCTTCGAATTCGGAATCGAGTAGCTGCCTCATTCTCAACCTGGAGTCTCTGAGTTGTGCGTAGGCTCTGTATCTGGGTCCTCTCTCCAAGACGAAGCTCTCTGTGGTGAGCTTCAGAGGCAGAGGATTTGCAGGGTTTGAGTTTTGGGAGAGAATCAGAGAAATTGGATCGAGAGCGTGGAAGAGAGAGTGTAGCGAAGGGTTGGGATTGTGGAGTTGTTGTTGAAAAGAGCCGTTGATGATCTCTGACATTGTCACCGGCGATTTTGGTTTTGCTCCGATTGGTGTTGTGTTGTTGAAGATAGTTGAGAGAGAGAGAGGTTTGGTTTGATCGATTAGTAAATGCTTTTGAATTGTAGTTTTTTTAGAAAAAGATTTGGTATCGCAACGGTCTAATTTATGATTAATCCAATTGACTAAACTGAACAGAGAAGAGAACACCTTTTGCTTTAGCTTTACTTAAATGAACTTTGTAACGTTCATATTTTAGGTAGGTGGGTCCCTTTCGAGGAGCCAAAAGGTCCACAGAATCAGATCTGGCACTGTATCAGCCGTTGGATCTGACTGGCGCTCTAGAAAGGAAGGTCCATTGCTGTTTCCTTGGGCTAATTGCAAGTAACTCACCACTATATTTTAACCTATTCAATATTAGTTGAAAGAAAATTCTTGGAGAATACATTCATCGTCTTCAAGTTTTGTTAGTTAGTATTTATTGTATATGCACATAGAAAGAGCCAGCTATAACATTTTTTTTAGACCCGAAGCGAAATAAGAATATGAATCTTTAGTATTGATCCAATTTTTAACTATATAAAAATCGGGTAAGATACTTCACTCACTTTAGTGTTCATATCAAATACAATGTTTTCGACAATGTTCATTCAAGTAGTAAACCCTTCATTTATGTATTTATCAAAAAGTAATATCACATTTATGAATTGTTTTGTTGTAACACATATATGCACATAGATAACAAATGGCATGCAAAGTATCCATACTAAGTAAGAATTCAATACTCTTGAGTGCACCATCAGACTCTATTTTGCTTTTTGATTTGTGAACACCGCAAGATCTATGTAATTCTAATAAAACCAATCTTATTTGAGGAGTACAAAATAGGTTTTCACACTTTTTGTCGTCGCTACTCTCAACGAGGTATTAGATATGATTTCACAATCGAACTTGAAATACTATCAAATAAAATCTTCTATTTACAAGTATTTTCAGAAGAATTTGAAAATAATATATATATTTGTTGCACTTGTTCAAAAAAAAATAAAACATCCTTTACACAATCATTTGTCATAGTAAGATTTAGGTTATGACAAACAGATGACATATATAAATTATAAACCACTTAGATTTATATCAAATAATCGTTTTTGAACCCCTTGATGTCTCCCTTTCATAATAGAACCATTATCATTACCGCGCCCACATATATTCTCAACATTAAGATAAAAAGGCTGGTGTATTTAGTAATTCATAAAAAAATCGCAAACAAGACGCACGAAAAATTTCGTCTATTCTCAGTATCGGACTTGTCCACGAGAATACAAAAACAATAAATGCACAAAACATCTATTTTAAAACAGAGAAAGTAAATTATACTTTAATTGCTTGTTGCATACTATATCACATGTTGTAGAATACAAATTAAAGCAAGCACAAGTAATGCTTGTTAAAGAATATGCTGCTATAGAATGAGACACATAAATTGAGCAATATGTGATATACATGTGATCTTCAAGTAGTGAAATCAATGTGATGCTTAGAAAATGATGTGAGCATTAGTGCACTCCTTGTTTGAAATTAGATGTCATGTGTATAGTCTACAATTACATTAAACGTGTCTCACCAAAACCAACCACGATCACTTATGTTCTGTGATACAAAACATAATTCTATCAGCAAACTCTTAAAACTTCACTAAACTCGGTAAATAAGGTGAGAGATATGAATTTGGGTGGAGAAACAAATCCAAACACTATAATAATTTTTACAACATCTATACACCATTAACTGTGGGAAAGAAGTGAAGAAATCATACCCATCCATCCAATTGTACACAATCTGACCCATGAATTCAAATTCGATTGCGACCAACAGGTTCATCATCTTTTCAAGTACTTGTAGTCATCGTAGCTCAACTTTGGGGTGCGTATACTTCAAATCATCTATAGTTGAACTTTGTGATGCTTATACTTCTGCCCCAAATTAAATCTATTGATATTGTGGTTGAAACCATACAGCACAAGGGTCCTAACAGCTTCAACTCCCTGTTCCACTGCTTCATCAATCTGCCCACATAACCATTAACACTTAGTACCTTCACCACTTCTTGTGCACATGCACATTTCAGAATCAGATTCCGTTTTTATATGATGCACACACACACACTACATACGTTCAGGAGCAAGTGCATGATTGAAACAAACTTTATATACCTGTTGACGCTCTTCTGAACTGAACTTTTGCAAAAGAAAAGCTTTCATGTCCATAGTACCAGGTGGATTTCCAATGCCTGCAAACACGTTAAATTTTTATGTCCTATATTGGAGGCAGGTAAAGTTTTAGATGACATAACAATTTCTATTCAAGGAACTAACCTATGCACAACCGAGGAAATTCACGGCAACCTTCCAGATGGCCCACCACATTTCGCACTCTGTAACAAACAATCACCGATTATGGACGATTCTAGGTAAGGAAGTACATTACTATTGTTAACTGCTTACATAGACAACGATAGATGAGAAGAAATAGGTGTTTTGCTTCGATTCAAATGCCAATGATCACACCAACACAGCATTACAAAGTTTTGATATGGACAGAAATATATGCTAGTACGAAATACATTACAGCATCACAGAGGGTGGCAAAATAGGTTCTTGTCCTATTAACACATTCCTTATAGGTAGTGCATGTTAAAATAAGAAAACTTAGGGAGGCAAAACTCAACTAACTCAACTCAAGAGTGCCTCAAGTGTAGGCTAAACCGCTAAAGTATCAGGCAGCAAATGATTACATAGTAGACCTGATATAGAGCTCATATATAGGAACAAGGACATCTTTCTTATATAACATTTGGATAAGCTATCTAAGAAAAAAAAGTACAACTGGCCCTTCAAAAGGTAGCAGTCAAGGAAGTACTAAAAAACAAGGAATTTGCATCAGAAAAAAGTAAGAGAACATGCAGTTCAATCCAGAGATGTTAATGCAAGTGAACAAGCATTATGTCTATTGTTTGGTATCCATAACCATATTATACAGATATGGAGCACTCAAGATCCAGTTCCACGATGTGCTAACTATATGCACTTCATATGCTTCTCAAGATGTTCAGAGATCAAAACAAAAATAGTTCTTGAAGAAGTGGATTGCTCTTTAGGACCATGGGTAAGATGAAGAATAGAAAGGTCCAATAAACATACCCATTGTGATGGCCATGTCCTCCCTTTGGCTGAAGCCTCAGAACACCATTAGGTAGGCTCATCTCATCATAAATCTAGAAACAAAACCTCAAAATGTAACAACAATTATGTAAGGGTATTTTATTAACTAGTTTTGACATTGCGTGAGAACAAAAATGCATACCAATAAAATATGACGCAATGGTACTTGATAGTGAGCAGCTAGTGATCCAACCTTAAGAATAACAACAAGAGTAGAAAAGGTCAGAAACATGGCATTTTAAGAACTAAGATGACTAGAATTATATATGTGAATCGTGACTATCTGCTAAATGGATCAAAGAAAGGGAGAAAAACTTGGAAAGGACACATATACGCACAATAGGAAGGAAGATGGTAATTGGTAAAAGCAAGATGACCTATCAGTTTATGTCTGTTGAATGACACACAAAAAAAACATTGAGATATGAGTAATATTCTTAAGAATCATTTCCAACAAAACATTGCTCCATTCCATGTAGGGTAGGCATTCGACAAAGTTTTCTTTTTACAGATTCTCAAACATTGAAGAAACAATACCAACGCATAACCTCTTTCCAGTAAAGACCCTTGATGTGAACTAATAATGGTCAACTATATGACTTTGAATAATCTATAGAACATAAAGTGATATAGTTAAGTAGATGCAAGGGAGAAAACTGTCATATTCATAATAAAAAATTACGCAACATCTAAGGCAAAAATTAATAAAATAAGAAAGAAAAAAACTAACCGCTTCCCCACTAAAATTCATGTATGTTTGAGGCTTTACCAACAAAACTGGTACTTCTTCAATGGAACCTGTACTGATCACGCAAAGACATCTGAATAAACATAAAACCCACAAAGAATATTGAAATTCACAGACCAGTGATTACCATAAACAATGAAAATCTAAAAAAATGCACCTATCCCAATGAGAGACTTGGATTGAATCGTGTTCATCAAAATGCCTTCTGCTTCAGAAATGCGATCTATCATCTCAAAACCAACCTGCAAGAGAAGGTTTCACCGAAATAACTCCAACAAAGCACTCTATTTGTAAAATACAATCAAATCAAGAAACTTAGTGAAAACAGTTCATTACATTGTGCCTGGTGCCATGATACTTAATTCCTGGGTTGCCCAGTCCAGCAATCAGCCAAGGAGTATACTCTGGCTTAGTTCTCCGGACAATTCTCGGAAACGAAGCACGCACACAAAACCTTTTCTTGACTCGATGCCTCGGACTAAAAGGATAACTTGTAGTATAGGAAATGCAAGTATTGGGACAGGACACTGCATATAACATAGACCTATGTACACAAAAGAACAACATAACATCAAATACGAATTGTCTATTTGTCTTCATGGGTTGTAAAATAGCCATTAACATTCAAAATTTTGGTTCTTCTACTCTATAGTTGTTTGATTAATCGTTGCTAAAAACATTCATAAATCTATGGTCTCTAACAGAGTAAAAAGGGGAAAGGAAGAAACTTTACATGTTTTCCGAAGAATTCCGGAGAAGGGAACGGCGGCGAGGTGGGGGGCCGGTTGGCGACGGCTGTAGAGAGCTGGCGGTTCTCTCTCAGAAATGGCTTGACTGTGGAATGGGATATTTTGTTTGCAGATAAGCGTTTCCGGCGGAGGTTTATGACGGGGCAGTTTGGGAAGAAAATATAAATCAAGTGAGACAATGACTATCTTACCCTCAATATTTGATATGGTTTTGAAACTGATGGGCCTCCATTTTCAACAAAATTGCATGAAATGGTATGGGCTTTTGGGTTGGCAGTGGGCTGTGCGCTTACTTTATGACCCATTTTCCTATTATGTTCTCTATTCATATAATATTGATTTATGATACTACCCAAAAATTTATTAGTTGAGACAACGAATGCTGAAGTGATACGTGGCGCTACGACGTCATGTTGACGTCCAACATCAGACGCTCGAACACTTCCGTTAGCTTGAGCACATCTTTGGAGAGTTTGGAGATGCGTTGAGAATGACATTATCTTTACCGAGCATAAGACATGCCTAGACTCACGCGCGAGAAAGTTCTCAATTCCCACTCTCCTTCATACTTAGTCTCCAAAAGAGGATACAAGATCACAACGAGAGTCCTCTAAGACACAAGATCACTCTCCTTCATACTTAACCATACTTAATCTCCACAAGAGTCCTCTAAGACACCCCACCTTTCCTAGTAACCTCATAGGTCATCGTCTGACTTAATCACCTCTAAAACTCCACACCTTATCAGAACCCTAGGACGCGCTACTCGGAGCGGTAAACCCTCCTAGATCCTCCACTTCGCCCTGCCAGACTTGAAGGGCATGTGGAAGCTTTGAACCTCACCTGACGCCTACAGGCGGTACGCTCACGAGGTTAGAACTCAAACACCCAAGTGTGTCTCAAAGCAAATTCCATTTCTCCAACCACCAATCTTAAAACGACGTGTGGTAGTTTGTTTTGTAGGATGAAGAGATCCATAACTATACATTAGACTTTCTTTCTAGAGGATCTAGTTTTGTGGTTTTTCGATTGAGATTATTGTGAAGACGACAAGCTCATCTTCAAGTGAGACACTAAAATAATGAAATTAGAACATTTCTAAATAAATATCTTGACACCTGAACAAATACAACTATCATTGATATTGTTCAATTTTGGGGCATTGTTCAAAAATTGTGCCAGAGAGAAGTTTTGAGCCGGGAAGAAAGGAATAGGATATACAATTTCAATTTTATCAAATTATGGGATCATTTAAAGTTGGAATAAAGGCAATTTTGGTACCCAAAGTTTGGCCGAAAGTCACGTTTAGTATCTAATCTT